>JAVSBS010019720.1:25113-43301 GCA_033124195.1 Coracias cyanogaster
AATCTGGCGTTGAAACCTTACGGTAGTGACTTAATTAAAATCTGTTTTAAAAAACAACCAACCAGCGCTCTTCATTCCACCAACAAAAAGCCTTCCCTGAAGCTTGCTGGTTGCCTAAAATTCTTCTGTTCAACCGGTGGAAGTAGTTATCTTTATTATCGTGCCAGCTTGTACTGTGCTGTATTGTCACATTTCAGAAATATTCTATTTAGATTTGAAGTCATAGCCAAAGGGAATCTAAATTATGTAAATCTTGTCAGAACCACTCTTCAAAACTCTAGAGGAATTACTGCTTGGTTTCTGTCCATAAGTATAATTTAAAATACAGGGATTTCTAAAGAACAGAGAGACCTCTGTATAAGAGACATTTCTTTCTTTTCTTTTAGATAAACTCAGCCGATAAAGAGATGGAAATCTTATGCCAAGTTGTATTTTCTTTTTGCCCATTTTTGATGCTTTTAAGAAAACTCTTCTATTCCTGTTTTAGTGTTAGAGATTAATATTAATTTGACTACATGAGGAAAATGCAGGTGTTCTGTATTTAATTGCTTCCTGTGTAAATGTAAATTGGGGAATGATTTTATCTTGATGGGTAGAATTAGACATCACAACCTTCCCCAGGAACAGACTGCAGAAGGGACATGGACCTGCTTTACAAAGGCTTCTCATAGCCATAGAGAGACAGCAATGAGATGTGATACGTGGAAAACACAAAGCAGCAAGATGGGCTTCATTTGATTCTGACATTACCAAATTTTGTAGATTGAGATTGGCGTCCTCAGCATTGCGCAACTGGAAAGATGCAAAAATCGTGCTGGTGTCTTGCTGAATGGAGGGCCAGTAACCCTGCAATAAGGGCTGTGTATTACAGGCAGCTTGCTCAGGTGGAGTAGTTCATTTTGATATATATATATATATAGTGTGTGTGTGTGTGTGTGTGTATATATATATATATTTGTATGTAGCCTTAAAGTTTACTTTGTTTTCAGCACTTGGTGGCTTTCACATAGAATCATAACTCTAGCAGAAATCCTTGGTGGCAAGAAGGGACTCTGTTAATACCTATACTTATATCAGCTGAAGTTATAAAAGGAAGAAAATTGTTTTATGCGTTGTAAAGCGTAGAATAGCTAATGGTATTATAAGATTATCTTGTCTTTCTGTCTCTGTTCTAGGAGAATTTTTACAACAAAATAGCAGACTCTGCTCTAACAGCGATTCTCCTGACGGTACGGATTGTAAAGTGATCCAGAATTGGAGCTCTGGAATTGAATTCATGCTTAGTGTCATTCCTGAGTCACTGAAGAATTGCAAGGGTTGTAGCTGACCCACGGATGTTTGTATACTGGTCTCTTGAGACAAAAGCGAGTGTGGAGTCATCAGCTAAAAAACCTGGCTAGGCTAAGGGACAAACGATGGTATTTCTCAGTATGCCTTGAGGTTCTGTGCTTCTTAATGCACCCTCTTTGCAATTTCCTTTTTTTTAAAGGGCTTTCAAAGCTCAATGTCAGATTAGGCCTAGTAGGCACTGCTTATCTTTTCATCACTGGGTTTTTAAGCGGTGTAACTGTACAAAGACAACTTTTAATGTGCAGGAGAAACAATTTATAGTCTCAAGTAAATGTAGTCTAAAACCCTGTCTTGAACCAAGTAATTACAGAAGTGTTGAAACTGATTTTCTTCCTTTTATGTCCCTTTTTCTTGCCTCTCTGAATGCAGTCTTCATGAAAGAGCTGAAAAAGAAAGGTTTGATTTCCTATTTTTTCACTGCATCAGGGCTGTATGCGAGTCCAGGCAGGGCATTTAAGTGGAGCAGCAGGCATGCAGATTTTCCGGAGTTAAAGGCATCTGGGAGGAAGACTTGAAATAACCATTTTGAACTTTCTCTTTTTAGGCTTGTGTCTCAAAGTACTTTTGAAGCCTTTTAACGGGTATCATTTCAGTCTAGTAAAATCAAAACCTGGGGCCAAGGGCAAGGTGGAGCCATCCTAAGAAAAGTGAAGGGGATTTCAGGACAGCTTATTTATCTGCAGTCACACGTCTTTAGCACTTAGAGTTTTCAAAGCTTTTCTGCTCTTCTAAGTGATTTTTGTTGCACAACTGGCACTTGTATTACAGCAGTGGCTGTCACCAGGCTGCCACCAGCAGTGGCACCAGGAATTTGAAGCTTTTTGGAACTGTACGGTGAACTGTACCTGCTGCTGGAACGATTCTCTTAACCAGTTAGCACTTTGCACGCAGAAACCATTTCTTAAACGGGGGAGGATTAAAAAACGCGAGACTTCTAGTCAAACCTGTTCTTTCTCTTTTAGTTTCTTGTTCTTGATCTTCAGATTGTTTTGTATATGTGTCAAGCATGTTTTAGCACAAGTACTGTATCTTTCATTGTTTGGGGTTTTTTTAAGTATTGTGCAAATATATACGTCAAGTATATTTCAATGGGTCTTATTATTTCTACTTTTGGAGGGGAGAGAGGGAAGCTTGCTCACCCAGAACTTAGGGCTGATTTTTCCAATTATATCTTCAGAAAAGAAAAGGAAATTTGCTTGGTGTGGCAATAAATATTTAATGATACTGTGATGAAAGTGGAGGCTCATATAGTCCAGTGTCACTAAATTTTGAATACTTCTCACATTTAGGGTTTTTTCAAGATTAAAAGAGGATCTTTAAAGAGTAGCTTAAAATCCATCATGTAAGGTGGTGAATATATTCTTAATATAACTTAAAAGACTGCAGGAAAAAGGATGGAAAGAATCAGTTAAATAGCTCAAGGATATTTTAGATGTAATTTTCAGATAATTTCTGTATGGCTTCTATCATAATTCGATGTAAAATACTTGAATGTAATCATGAGACCAGATTCATTTTCTGATGGTGAATATCTGATCAGAAAGTTCAAAGACTTCAGAAAGATTGTAACTTCTCTTTCCAATTGTTTGAATTTGACTTTTCTGCTGGATTATATTCCTGTGAGTCACTGGATAATCATCTAGAGCTCATTCACGGGTGTTCTATTTACTACTTCTTCATTGTTGTCTTATTGAGGGTCGTGATGATTTTCAGACTTAATTCTCATCTCGGCTCTGGTGGGCTGATCTTTTCAGAGAAAGTGCATATCCCTTAAAGGAACGAACAGTATATGACTAGGAGAAGAGGGAGATAAAGTGGAATAGATCCTGTTTAATAGTAGAAGGAGAGCAGTAAAATGAATATAACTGAACTTTTAATGAATGGTTGAAAACAATATCTCCAGGGCAGAGAACTGTTTTAAGGGGCATGAAGGGAAAGTTGTACCCGGAGAGTGCTAAATGTCCCATTTACCTATCACACAAATCATTCCGCTTCCACAACAGCTTAGGGCATTTAAGACTTGTATTTGAATTTCTGTCATTATTCATAATCTTTAAGCAATAGTTTGTACGAAGTGCATTCATATTTTGGGCTCTTTTCCCACAGGTGCGTTTTCCTACATGTATTCAAGCTGTAGTTCATTTTATTTCTGGTCCACACATCTTATCCCTTTAATTTCAACTGACCTTTGGTTCTCAGCCCCTTTCTTTCTTTGGCAGTAATGCTCCCACTGTTATTTTGTATTAGCTCTCTTATGAGTATGAATAAAATAAATATTTCTGTGAGGTTTGTTAGTTTTTTCACTTCAGAGCTGGAAACTTTGCAAGTCCCATTATTATCTTCGGATCACAAGGTAGGCTTGTCTGCATAGGTGAGATTTTAACCTGAAAGGATAAAAGATCCTTACAAGTCAGGTGACAAGGGAGGAAAGTCAAGGGGGGAGGAGGAGGTGGGACCACAGTAAAAATGATGAAATGTGGTGTCACTGTTAGTATTGTGAAGGCAAATCGTGTGTCCCAGCACTGCATGTGTAATAGAGAATTTAGGTGACACTTTACAAACTAGCTTTAACTTGGGTAGAACTGGGTTGCCTGTTTTTCTGCCTGCAGGGGAATAATCTTCCTGCCTCAGCGCCATGGGGCAATAACAGGCAGGGTTCCACGGAAGACCACAGCTCAGTAGAGCCTTTCCTGTAAGTTTTAGGTTGAAGTTGCTTCTCTTAGCAATAGGATTCATCATCACAATTCCTCAAATGCGATAATGATGGTAATGCAGTTCTGAAATGTCTTTTGGCTACAGAACTAGGGGAGGTGTCATCTCCCTGCAGTGCGTCCACGGTAGTGGATGAGCCTTCATTGCTTTGGTAGAGCGCAATGGTGACATTCATCTTGTCAAACTATGTACCGAAGCTTGGTAGCCTCAGTGGCACAGCAAGCAAGTGGCAGAATTAGGTCAACTTTTCTGTATTCGACTCTTTAGGGACTTAATATACATGGTCTCCAGAACTTATTTGACTGATAGTATAGAAAAAGACAATTGTTATTCATGAAACACCACCACAACAAGCTGGGTTTTTCTTTCTTTGTGTTTGTTTTTTTTTTAAGATGAGCAACAAGGTAGTTTCACAGTTGACCCACTTTGTGTGCACCCATGATCTGGTTCAGGGAAGAAGCTCTAGAACTGTAGTTCTCATGTGAGTGTGTGTGCCTCAGTTGTTTTCCTGTTCAAGCTGCATGTGAATTAATTGGTAGGAGATATGAGTGATTGCTTGCATAAGGAATGCATGATTTTTAAATGCTTTTAGAATGGATTTGCTAGCTATTTGTGGGATTAAATCTTTAATATTTCGTACGTTAATCTGTGATGGCCGTTGAGCATAGTCCTAGATCAGTACAGCTTCTCCGAATTGTAGGTCAGTACAGAGATTATCCATTTCTCAAAACTATTGGTTTTATTTTCAGATTTGTACTGTTCTTTGTCACATTCTCCTGCAAGATGTGAAGATTTGTCTAGGTATCACAGAAAACTTAGCATAAAACTACTTTAACAGTTCTTCTACAACCTTCTCCAAACCAAAAAAGTACTACTAGGTTCTTTCATAGTGTTTTTGTATGAAGAAGGATCTAGAAGTAGTTTACAACAATGGATGGATACTGTTTTGTGGCAGTTTTTGCAGATGGGAGAGCTATAGTCGATTTCAAGTGATGGTGCCCAAGCAATATAAATGGTATTTTATCTGATGAAGCAGGCAGCAAAAGGAAAAAAAAAAAAAAACATAAGGGTTAAGGTAGTATTATGAAATATCTGGATCTATCATTGGTTAGATGGAAGGCTAACTTCCTCGTGTTCTAGATAAATTGATATACTTTCCCATTCTTTATTAGACTTAAAACTTTAAGTCATGACTCCTTTTCATCAGTTATGTCTGCAGAGAGGAAAACTGGAGTCCTGCCTTGGAAGGTGGAGTGTTGTAACACAAAACCATGAACCGAGTTGGCTTAACCTTTGTGAAAGACTACTAGGCCAAGCAGACCTTAGGACTGCGTTACCTAAAGACATGTTTTCATAGCCAGTTTGTTTTAGGATTAACTTCTTAATTTTGAATTGTAGAACCTGGACATGTTTATTCTTTTTTCAAAATTTCAAGTTCATCAGAGAAACATTATTATGCTCCCTGGGAGATAGAAACCAGATTGGCTGGCTTCACATGTTTTGCTCAGGATTATAGGATATACTTTAGAGAAGCCTCTCAGTTGATACCATACTGAGCACAAAAGTATCTTATTGAGTTGTTAAGCTGGGATGTTGGGAAACATTAGGTATTTATTTACAAAAGTAGGTCGGAGTTCCTTGCTTTTTCAGACCCATTTTCAGTGGTGGTTTGTGACTAGCATTACCATCAGCTTCCATAAGCTTCATGTTGGCTGAGGTCACACTGAAACTGGGAAAGGATTTTATCTCGTTTTATTAGACTCATGGTTTATTTCTTTGCTCTGGTTCACCCAGGTAGCTGTTTCAGTCATTTTGAAAGATTGAGGTCAAGTATAAAGAAGAAAAGCAGCGGTGTGCAGCCTACTCTGGGTTGAACCTCCTATTGGTGGGGAGGTTGGACTAGATGATCTCCAGAGGTCCCTTCCAATGCCTACCATGCTGGGATTCTGTATTTTTCGTTCCCCACCCCACCAAGGTGAACTGTCACGCACATGCTTCTCATTCAGAACGAGAAGTGTCCTTAGTTTTGCACAGTTTCCTGCTTGAGGAGGATGAGAATATCCACAGTGGAACTGAACTAAATTTGTGAACTGATGAGACACCTGCAGTTCATTCAGTTTTGCTTTCCTGTGCACTTGTTGGGGGCTACTATTGGCTAGTATTGTTCAAATATGGTATATTTTGGAGTGCTCTCTTTATAGCTGTGCTCCATGAATTTTTAAAGTGTGTAATATTTGCAAAAATTGATCTATTGAGGTTCAGGCTGAGAATCTGATTATATGGAACCCATAGTGACTTCTAGAGACATAAGAGACTTCCTCCTCTTATGCAAAAAGGACAGCTCAGTTTGTGGGAAGATTACGTCTCGTTGCTTTGGGCTGAAAAGCAGTTTTATCAGGAGACTGAAAACTGTTTATTCTTCTTTCAAAAGCACCAGCTGGATTTTTAAAATCTTGCTTGAATTCTAAAAAGAGGCACTGTTCCTCTAAATACTGCTTTCTGCTGTGAACTTGAGTTATACATGGAATTTTTTCCACACTTGTGAGCCTATCAAAATAATAATTAAAAAGAAGAAAGAACCCACTCTGTGTTGCTCTAGAGTAGTTGGAATTTGTTGTTGTGTACAGACCTTTCTAAAGTTTATTTCTTAGCCTCAGATGAAGTGACTTCATTGTGAATTGCTGATTTTTTTTTTTTTTTTAATTAATAAGCATATTGGAAGTGTGAACAGCTGTTCTTTTTGGCCTTTGACTCTACATCTGAAAATGTGCCATGCAATTTGGTATCTTTACATTACACACCATCAAGTGAAGCAAATATGGAATGGTAGCACTTAAAAATACCCGAAATGTATGGCCAAGTAAGGGAACAGAGCAAAGTAGTTAGTCATTAATATAAGTCAGATGGTAGGATCTATAGAGAAGTTGATAGGAAGGCAAAACACTTAAATGATGCAGAACTGCTAAGGCTGATGGGGATGTAACAGGAGGCAAAGCAAGCTTAACTGTTGTACCTGTTTTTCTTGGAATAGTTATTTCATGTTTCTTCTAGAACTTTTAAAAAGGACTAATCTGACAGATTTTAGTTAATAGGATTGGAGGATACACTGCTTAACCGTAATGAATTAATGGAAAACGGCTTGTCAGACTCTGTGGGGTTGGTGGTTGGATTTCTTAGTTTGGTGGGGTTTTTTTTTTTTCCGTATTAGGGTGTGTGTGGGGTTTTTTTTTTTTTTTTTTTCTTTTTGAAGAGGTTGCAGTTCTATTAAGTAAAACCGTCTGTGTAAGTTCTTGGGGTTTGTACTGCAGTCTTCTTTTTGTCTTACAAAATGTAGGACAGTCTTAAAGATTATAGTAAAAAAAAAAACCAAACCCAAAACCCAACAAATTTGAGCATAACTGTGCTTAAAATGGCTGAATGATACCTTTAAAAGCTTGTATCAGTTGAGCGATCATAGAATGGAGAATTTGCTAATGGGAGTCAGCTAATTTCAAGAAGAATGAGGCCTAATACTATTCAATTATTCTAGAAAAGTTCTTCCCTGCCTGCTTGATTGGATTTCAATTTGTGAATTATGAACCTTGCTCAAGGGAGGATGTTCCCAGATGGAGCACCAAAGAACAGATCCTGATCCTGTGGGTTTCAAGTTCTTCAGTGTTTCAAAGGCATCTTCCAGATTTTGATCTTTTCTTAGTCTAAGGAGCAGGAGAGCTGCTCGCCTTTTCTTCAGGTCAGTTGTGGAGTATCGCTGGATCTCTCCACACCAGTGTTTCTGCTCCATGATTTTGAACAAGCAGAAGGACTTTTTTTTGACTCTTCTCATCATGAGATAACAGTGAAAGTATTTAATGGTATAGATAAAGCTTTCTTAGGCAAAGAGGGAGACCGGTGTAAGTCTAGATGGAAAAATTAATGAGGTTTTAGGAATACTAAAGGAATGTTGATCTGTAATGTGTCTGAGCTAATTGAGGGTAAGATAGGTAGTGCAGCAAGTCTGTATGACTGAAACCTTAATAGTCTCCAATTTAATGACTTTAGAGGCAGGTACGTGATGAGCTTGCAACCGGTTGGTGTTGCGTAATTGTGAAAAACCTTTGTTGAAAGTATTTGGAGACCTCTCTGCGTATTTTCAGACAAAGCTGGGTGCTGCTGTTCTCACAGCCTAACACGTGCCTGTGATCTCACATCCAGGGAGAAGCTGTTTGAATGAGGTCTGAAACAACATCGTAGCGGTTGCTCTGCTGAAACACTGCTGTCACTGGCTGCTTATCTAACCCGAACTACCGTCATTATATTGCTTGTAATAATCGCTGTCTCAAGGGCTCAAGTATTTAAAAAGAAAACCTTTAGGTACTGTGAAAATTAGCCAGCATCTCTAACTGGTTATCGAGGAAAGTGTAGCCTTGTTGCTTAAGTGTTTCACTCAGAGCATCTACTTAACACCTTCTTAGACTCGAGAGAAGATTGTTTGCCATCTCAATAGCCGTCCTTGTGAGATAATAGCATAACCTGAATTACTTGTATATTGGCTTGAGTGAGGACTCTGGTTTGTGTCTGATGCAATTCTGCTGCGGTAAGTTTCCTCTTCAGTTTTGGACATCATCAGTTGCGTGGGCACGGTTCCAGAAGGCAATCTCTGAACTGAAATGAGGTTATAGTCACCAGTGCGTTCTTGGGGCTTGAGCTTGGGGATTTGAATGCCTTCTATTGATTACACCATTCAACGTCTTGTAGGTTTTTTTCCATTTAAAGATACTGGTTTTATTCTGCCATCAAAAGATTAAGTGAAATGAAGTCTAGTGTGTTTGTGTATTTTTCTTTTTTTTTTTTTTCTTTTTCCTCTGTAAATTAAAGAACTTTAGTTTCAATGTTGTGGGGAATTTCAAAACAGGAGTAAAACCGAGTTAGCCTCAGGGGATCTGGAAAGCTATCATTGCAAATATTGCATGGAAAATGATGTTAAATTATTATAAAATAATCAATTAATTGCTTCACCATTGCAGGCAACATTTGAATGTACTATCTGGGATTTAGTCCTACTACTAAGAGTACCCTGTGATCTTTATCTTTAACCATGTGTCTTTTTTTCATCTCTCAATCAAAGTCTCACCACCACAACATAGGGGAACCATATAATTGTCAAGTTTGGCATTGGCATGTGTGTTCTCTTGAAGTTTATGGTTGTTTTAGGCAAATGTTTTGGCAATTCGTAATGTTAATACAGTGATTTTTTTTTTCCTGAAGAAAACCAGGTGAAGCCAAAAGCAGATTGCAAGCTCACATTGTCTTGAACCAAAATGAAACTGTAGATCTGTTCAGCTAGCAGAAGCAGATGTTCTTTGGATTTACGACGACATCTCACAGCCATCTGGATTAAGAAGTACTTTTTTTTTTTTTTTTTCAAAAAAAAAGTCACTGAAGCAGCTGCCTGCATTGTGCATTCAGGAGCTGCTGGCAGCTGTGGTGGAACAGGAGTAGTGCTTATTCCAGCCAGGAGCACAAGGTGTTGGTCAAGGGTTTATGGCTGTTACTGGGCTTCCCTTTTGTGTGTTGTCTTTCTTTTTTTTTTTTTTTTTTGTTTAAACTTCATTTGCCCAGAAAACTCTGCTCCAACTCCTTCAAGGGCATTAGTGTGTTTATGGTAGTCTTTTAACAGGGTATTTAGATTTTTACTCAACTTGAAATGCATAGCTTTTAGGCCTACCATAGCCAAGTTGAAAAGACACCGTTTTATTGGAATGCCAAAGTAAAATTGTAATGGGAAAGAAGCCAGGGAAGTAAGAATTAAAGTTCTGATATGGCTTAAATTGAAAATCCTGTGTGCTTTGTCTGTGCAGTGCTTTTCATTGAGGAATCCACTTCATGTTTATTCTTAGCTGAAGAACCGTGTCCTGAACTTGTGTTTTCGGTTTAAAATGAAGACATTTTGAAGAGGTGTGAAAAAACCATTAACATACAAACAGAGAATCTAAGTAATTCTTTTCCTAACGCTATAGTAAGCATGAAATATTTACATTTATGTCTGGCTGGGTTAGTCGTCATCAGGCTAATACTTGATACTGCCTATGGAGAGTCTCACAGAGTGAACACAAGAACAGTCACAGTGAAGGTGGCAATACAGGGAGAGTATGAGACTACTTGAGAGGACAGAAAAACTAGATGCTGTGATACACCTGCGTATGGATGGTGATGAGACTGCCTCAGCTGTGTTGCTTCCTTCATTCTAAATTTCTTGGATTTTATGGCAGACTGCTCCAAAATCCCTCGTGTCCTGGTCTGAGCTAAACCAGAACTAAATCTGTTCACTGATTTTACTTCTCATTTAAGTCTCCTCAAAATAACTGCACTTTCTGAAGTTAATGGAGTGTTTTTGCAGACCATGCCTGCTTCTAGCAGTGACAGCAATTTGATGCTTAGAGTTACAACCAAGGATTGGGCTGCAGGAGGGCTCTTGCTTGTATTTGCTCCTGTAGAAACCAAGGTCACTCCTAAATCTTCTGCCCCATGTTGGGATGCAGGAAGTAAGAGGTTGCACCAGCAGGGAGGAGCAGACAGGACAGGTGACCCTAAACTGACCAATGAGAGATTCCATTCCATGCATGTCATATTCAGTATAAAGCTGAGGGATCACATGGGTCAAGCTCTTCTTCAATGGCTGGTGTCCAAGGAAGATTCTCTCCATTCTGCATTTGATCCTGATCTGTGAGTTCCCAAATCCAGTTCCAGAATCCAGCTCCTAAATCCTGTTCTCATCTACTGCTGAGTTGAGTCTGGGATTTCCCCAGCGCCTGCGCCACAGCATCACTGGTGACGGTGACATAATGGCCATCAGGAGATTGGGTTTGATACTGGTTTTGTATATATTTCATAGTCTTTTCCTTTTCCAATCTGTAAGTCTCTCTCCCTTATTCCCTTTCTCTTCCCCTGTGGGAAGGCAGAGGGGTTAATAGAGAGCATCTGTCATTTGTTTAGTGACTAGCCCAGACCTAACCCTTGACACTTCATTCCAAATAAATCTGAATTCCCTAGTTCAAGAGCCTGTAGGTCATACTAGGGCTTATTTTTAGACATTTGAAGAAATGAAATGTGAAAACAGATCACATAATAGAGAATAGATTGCATAACAGAGTAATCTAACTTGCCTGTAGTGGTGTTAATTGCAATTTAACTGTTGTGTTGTTCTGTATTTGTACGTTTTGTGTGTGGTGTTCTTTGGGGTGGGTGTCTTTTGTGGTTTTTCATTTATTTATTTTATTTTCAGATCTTTCTTTGAGGTTTTTGTGTGTGTGTGGTTTTGTTTTTAAATTGGTCCTGGAGTATACTGGATAATGTTAGATGAAGCTGAGTTTTGGCACTCTTACAGATAGAAGCTGGAGTTTTGGCCCTGGAAGAGTTATGTAATGGTTGGTTTTGGTTCTGTGGTAAAATAAATAAAAGTAAAAATGACTTTGTAGAAAAATAAACAGCTTTGAGAATAAAGGCTTCAAGGGTTGTTACCACCGTTTCAAAAAGTTGCCCAATAATTGGAGAAACAAATCTCTAGGTGGTATCATATGATTGCAAAGCGTGTATGTGTGTGTAAACGTTCGTGCTTCACAGAACCTGACATGCTGTAGCTTGAATTCTTTTTACATCTTCTCTGTTTTAATATAAAAACTTTTCTCCAAGCGTAACATATTAGATGTCAGCCCTCTTGTCCTCTGTATCAAATTTTTTTGTAGTTCAGAGCGTTCTTGTGAAGACCTAGGCGGTTTCCTCATTCTATGATACATGTTCCATGTTGGAAGAAATAGCCTTCACTAAAAAAATCAAGTTCCCTATCCAATAGTTTTCACAGAGAATAATGCAGAAGTAGTTAAAACAGCAAAATGAGCTTCTTAGCTGCAGCAAAACTGCTGGACATTGTAAAGTTTAAGACCCAGAATAGCTCTTAAACTTATTATCCCATCTTCTGCATCTGGGAGGACTGAGTTGCATGGGTTGGAGGACTGTCTATGCTCAGGCTGCATTCCTGATCCACTCAATGTGGGGCTTAGGACATAGTCTGGGTACTTGCTGCTAAACCTGAAGTCAGCCTGGCAGTGAGCATTGTCTGGTATGAGCTGGTAGGGAGGCACTGTCCAATTGGCAGTGGTTTAGGCTGGGCTGAGCTGGGAAGCACCCAAGTTAAACATTCAAATCTTCGCGGCCTGTTGCTCCTGGGTGTGTGTCAGCTGTTTCTGCACAAAGGAAATGTTGCCTGCAGGTTGAACGTTGGCCTTTACAGCCTTTTCTTCCTGCTGCAGCCCATGTGCCCAGCGTAGAGGAGAAGGAATGGGAATAAGAGACTTACCCTAGAAATGTTTGTCTGTCAGCGCGCTGTATTGAAATGTCGCATGGCTGATTGCTTGCTGAGCTGAAAAGCAGAGTGAGCTTGTGTTGATCTTTTACATGAAAAAGTTTTTATTTTCCACAAAAAAGCATGTTTGGGGACTTGTGTTTAATAAGGCCAGAACTGAGTCAAAATTAACACGTAGAATGGAAGGAGCCTAAAAGCTTAATGGGCTTGTGCCCAGTGATGCTGAAGCAGTGATCTCAATATGGCAGAACTTTATTATACTTGCCAAGTCATATTGGGTTGTTTAACCCGGACAGGAAATACCAAACACAACCTTTTACTTAGCTTTTCACATTTTTGGCGTAGTTGGTCTTTGATAACAGAACTTGCTGCTGCTAAGTAATTGTGTGTCTGATTCAGATGTTTTTATTCCTAACAACTTTTTATTGGTATACAAAACTGACAGAAAGTCATAACACACAATTGTCAGTCTGTTTTCTTACTCCCTACTGGTACTGTAGAGTTACCTAAATAAATTTTCAGAATGACGCTGTCTCTTTATGGCCTTTGCAAACTATCAAAACTGTTTCAGTTACTGTAGCCATGACAGTGATGATAACTATAGTAGTTACTTAAGATGGTTTTGGGTTTGAGGCACAGTTTCTTTCAGTTTATATACTGAAGGAAAGGGATTTCACAATGCAGTTACTCTGTAAAGCACACAATTTTTTTTTCCCTGGAAAAATGAAAACATTCTAATGCATCCACGTGTCAAGTAACTTGGACCCATTATCTCCATGTGTGTCACTTACATAGGTCAGTAGAGCTTCAGTCAAGGCTGGAATTTTTGTGCACCCAAACAATTAGTAATGAATGAGCTCCTGAAGTTGGAACAGTGCTTGGCGTGGCTCTCAGGAGGGCTTACCAGCAATGGCATTCGTGCAGAGCCGAGGGAGCAGCTGGAAGGAGCCCAGCACAGCTGCCTGCAGTTGCCTGGGCTTGGGCACACCAGCTTGTCTTCAGTTGTGGTGCAAGGTTCTCTCTCTGAGCTGAAAACCTGGGAAACTTAAAATACGTAAGAGCGCAGCTCCACATACTGATCTAGATGAGGAGATTGAGGACGCTGTCAGTAAGTTTTGCAGATGACACCAAGTTAGGTGGGTGTCTTGATCTGCTTGAAGGTAGGGGGGCTCTGCAGAGGGATCTGGACAGACTGGATTGATAGGCTGAGGCCAACGGGATGAGGTTCAACAAAGCCAAGAGCCAAGGTTTTAGAGAGGTGTGGGTTGATTTTTTCTCCCAAGTAACAAATGATAGGATGAGAGGAAATCGCCTCAAGTTGCACCAGGGGAGGTTTAGATGGAATATTAGGAAAAAATTTATTCCCCCAAAGCATTGTCAGGCACTGGAGCAGGCTGCCCAGGGAAGTGGAGTCACCATCCCTGGATGTATTTAAAAGACACATAGATGTGGTGCTGAGGACACGGTTTAGTGGTGACCTGACATTGCTCGGTTAATGGTTGGACTTGATCTTAAAGGCTTTTTCCAACCAAAACAATTCTATGATTAGTTGTACTGATGGTGCTGGTTGTACGCTATACTTACTGTAAATCTGATTAACCACAAAGTTACTCTGAGGTGCTGCAGAGACTTTATTCCTTCTCACATAGAATGACCAGTTGAAGATCTAGACTATATGCGTTTTCATTTCTGTTTGACCCTGTCGATAATGTCCATCTTCCATGGGACTGTTCATACTTGGACTTACCCATGTCCTAGTCATCTCTGACTGCTCTAGCATCACGGCTCAGACACTACTGCTTGAGACTGCGTTCTGCCTGGTGTAGGGTGTGCATCCTGTGCCTGGTGACGTTCAGCATGTGATAGCTCTGCTGTTATTTCTGCTGTACTCGCAGAGGTGGAGGCAGGTTTTCCCCTTGGTGGTGTTAACATGGTTATGATGCTTTAGCACCGCCCTGGGAAGTTGCTGTGGCTTTTGCAGTTACTCTTGCAATTTATATTGTGGTTGCCTGTCATGAGAGATTCCTCAGCTACGTCCACAGAGTCTGTTGCCTGCATTGTTCATCAGTTTAAGTAAAAAATCTCCTAAAGCAGTTCAGAGCTAAAACACCAGTCTCTGGCCTTTGCTTTCTTATACTCACATAAGGGATGTTTTCATGTTAAATGTAAAATGTGGGTGGGGGCACGTGTCGTGATGAGCTTGTTACAGAACTCACATTTCACAACGTGTGCTATCAGTTATTAAGCCAACTTTTCGAGTAGTTTTGATGCCTTCACCAATAGCAAGATGGTAAAATTTACATTCTGCATGAAACACTTCAAGGCCAAACAGGGCAAGTAGTTACCTAGGCATTATCTGAGCTTAATAAAGGGAGCACAAATTAAATGTTGTGTAAGTGAATGTGTGGGGTTTGAGGGTGTTTTGCCAGCTTGCTGCATTGGCTCTTACAAAGTAGCAGCAGCTGCTGGAGAATTGTGAACCTCCAGACTTGTTGATTCATGGTACTTGCAGCTGAGCCTGCATTTGGGAGCAGCCCAGGGAGAGGAGGATGCCACAACCTCTCTGCTTGTGGGAAGCGTTGGGAAGTGCTGTCATACAGCAAGCTGGTTCTCTTCTCTTGTATTTCCTTTCCCTGTGGCCTTTATGTGCATCTCCTTCAGCAGAACATAGGAACTGAGATTGTAGTAGGAGTTGTAAATGTCTGGGAAGCTTCTTGGTCACTCCACTGTGTTTTCTCTACCCTTCTATCCTTACATCTTTGTTGGCATCGAGCCCCTAGTGTGAAGGGAATTAAAAAAAGAAAAGCCCTTCCATATTTCTGTTTACTACAGCGTGCTTGCTGGGAAAACTAATTTAGTGATAATCGTAGTATAATTTCAGTATATTTCCTCACTAATACAGTAGGCTTTTCAGAAGATGAAAATGCAAGCAGAAAATGAATAGAGTTGTTAGAGCAAGGGAGCCACACCTTGAATCTAGTCTTTATATCTTCATAACCTAGTACGGTATTGCATTAACATTACTTGATTTGTGCTTGTAGAAATACTCATTTGTAAAACTTGTGAGATTTTTCTGGCAACTTTGAATTAGTGTGAGATGGATAATCAGTCAATGTGAGACAGGAAGGCTGGAGGTTCCTGTCATGCAAAGAGGCTGTTAATGTCATTCGTATTCTGGGCTCAAATTGGCCTTTACCCCAGGCTGTGACAGAGTTCAGCTGTTTTACACTCCAGAGATGTGATGGATGGTAGTGTCTGAAGGTAAATAAACTATGTGAAACTCTCTTACAGGCGGCTACATTGCGATAGCAAACTCAAGATCTAACACAATTGACTATGTTGTTTTAGGCCTTCTCTTTAAAAAACAAGCAAATGAAACAACAACAAAAAAAACCCCAAGCCAAGAAACAAGAAACCCCAAAGCAAATGCCAAACCAAAAATACCTAAACGATAATGAGGTAGAATCTAACTATAGTATAGCAGTTTGATTCCAGGTAATACATATTCAAAAACTGATGCAAGAAGCTTCAAACTGGCACAGGAAACACAATAATTTCGTATTAATTTGAGGTATTATTATGGCATAGCCAGGAAGTATTAGCGAAACAGGTTTTAAATGGTGTGTATGCAAGAAAATTATTGGTTTGGAGAGCCCAATTTAAAAAGACAGTAAATTATGTTAATATGACTATTGAAAAGTTTATGTACATGCACGTTTTTTAGTTGTGAGAAATAAGAAATGTCTTAATGGGCAAAGTTCTTGTCTCCTGTAGCAGCACTTTGTCTTTTCTGCCGTGTTCCTTGTAGAGCAGCTGTGCTCTGAGAGAAGAGCTCAACAGCTGTTATGAAAAGGATGTATCAACTTTGGGCAAAAAAAAAATTGCATTTTCTTCTAACAGCAAATTTCTGATTTTAAACACTGTGATTAAAAATCAAAAACCCAGGCAGACCTTTCAGATAGGTATGTTGCTTATAAATCACATTTCCTTCGGTTTTTCTAGTTCTTTTTCAGTGTGGGCATACCAGCACTGTTCTTATGAACAAAAGAACATGAAAGTGTCAGCCTTGAAAGTTTAGATTTATTTTTTTTTGTGTGTAAACTTATGGCTGTGATACTGCTGCTTAATATTTCTAACTACTTGCCTGGATTAAACTCTTGCTGCATTTAAGGAAACGTTTAAAAGCAGCAAAAGAGGTTAGATGTTAGCTGTGGCTCTCATCTCTAATATATTGCATTGGATAAGATGTTCTTGAAAGCTGAATCTCTTTTCTTGAGTACTTCTTGCTTGTGTGAGCAACTTATCTCAAGAGATGTTCTGTGGTTAAGAATTAACAAAGGCTGATCTTGCATGTCCCTGGCAATAACGAGAAAGATTAGGTGGAATGAGCCTAATTTTATTGTTTTGTTTTCTTTTTTTTTTTTCTCTCAGGAATGACCGCAGTTATATTGGAGTATTTCAGAGTAATTACAGTTACAAGCTTAAAAATGCTTTAGAGTCCTAAATTGGGTTTCTCTTCTTTGGTTTATTGATATTTTTAGAAAAATGAAACCAAAAAGCCCTTCAGATATTTCATTGTCTCTGGAAATGACGCTTTGAGCCAGACCTTTTAAGTAATCTTTTGTACAATTTAGTTCTGTACATGGGATTCTTTTATTACTCTTAAAGGTAGTGACTAATTCAGATTGCAAAGAGAAAAAAAGCAGGTAAAATGTTCTTTAATCCCAAGTTGCTTGATCGTTTTCCATTTACAGATATTGTTTGATGTTTACCAGCTTGAAGGGTTGGGGTTTTTTCTGAGCATGGGTGCATTGACTTATACTTGCTGTGTATTTGTCCAGCGTGATGCTAAGCTTTTTTTATGTAAGAAAGTGGGACTCAGCTGACTATCGAGTCTTTCTTTTGCTTGATACGGGCAATAAGTACTAATAGCAAGACTTGTGCAGGAGGAATGAGAGCATCTAAACAGAATTATAGATATCTCCTTTTTTATTTTTGGAAGTTTTAACCAAATGTCTAATCTGGTTATCTAATTTTTTGGTGGTTGAGTTTAGATCTGAGTCCATGGCAGTGCAACAAGGACAAGAATCGGCATAGTCAAAGCTGTTGTTTCCTATAGAATTTTTTGAGTTGAGGACTTCATTGGCAAAGTCAACATTGCTCAGTTTTTTCCACCCTTGTGCCTCAAACTCTGGAAAGACGCAGGCGGCAAAGGGACCAGGACCCGTGGCCAGTGAAATCTTATGGAAACAGAGCTCTAAGTCTAATATACTCAATGGGTAAAGAAAGAGTTAGTGGCTACAGGCTTTCCCCTCAGAACAGGAATCTGGAAGGCATTAGTAGGGGTTCCAGTAAAGGGAGAAAATATGCTTATTTTTTCTTTAAAATTCCAAAAGAAATAGTTTGTGTTCCCACTCTGATTAGAGTTCCAGGAAGGAATATCAGACCACACTTGGGCATCGCATTCTTTTGGTCCCCTGACAACGCAGACATGAGAAGACTCATTTCAAGAGATTTCAAGATTCAGTTCAAGAGAACTGAAAATGCATGTGCAGGGATCTTGCTGCACCTACCATATTATTTTACCAAGCTGTTTGCAAGCTCGTAATGTCCTAAGGTGTAGCTGGATTGGACACAACAAAATGGTTTCATTAATTGTGTATATTCCCTTTCAGACGTTCAGCTGGTAAGTTCTCCTCAGCCCTCATCAAATATAATTACAGCATCTTAGTATGACAAACATCCATCTTCTATAACGCTTTGAAATGTCCCTGTCAACTGCTTTGAC
>JAVSBS010019721.1:8046-61086 GCA_033124195.1 Coracias cyanogaster
GGGGTGATAGAGTGGCTTGGTGGTCACCTGGCGTTCAGCAAAGGTTAACCCACCACACTCATCCTTCATTAACACATGGTATTGCTCAAAAAAAACCTGCAAAAGCCTCTTCCACACTCAATCCTGCAAGGTAATTATAATAAAAAACCCAATGAAACAACCTAAACAAACCAAAACAAAGCTCTGCCTATAGCTGCTTGTTTCGTCTTAACAAGCTTGTCTACCTACCCTCTATAGTGGGCACCAGACTTCACCACAGAGGATCAGAACACTTTGTTATCAGTTGCTTACAAATATGGCATCCTATATCCTGCCAGCATGAACTTGTTCTAGTGCACGATTAACTATTGATAGTGTTTCTGGTCTGATTAATGTCTTAAAATCAATATGAAGGATTTAAATTTGGAGTCGGTTAGAAAAATCTACCTGCTGGTCACCATTTAAATTGTTCATGTCTACTGAGTTTTAAATTTTATGTAGGAAGAAGCAGATCAAGTCACAAAGTTTCTGTGGACAACATTACTTGTGATTTCAGAGTTTTAACAGAATTTGATTTGTAGATCACTATTCCCTTGGATTTTTCACAGGGAATGAAAAGTTCTCAATTCGCTGATGATAGTAGCTCTTTGAACTTGAACACACAGTTAACTTGAACATACAGAAATATGATTTACTGACTGGGAAATTAAGGACAAGAGGATGAGAACATTTGCATTCTTAGACTGAATTAGTTCTGTCCAGAATAACCTCAGTGAGTAATGATCTCCTGAAAAGGGAAGGGACAGTTTATTCATTCAGTCTCACTGTCAATCCTTGTGTTGAAGGAAGGTTTTCCCTCAGTTTCCAACGGTTAGAGACCAGGGAGATATCGTGTGTAATTATTTACTGCTAGTATTCATGGGATTCTCATCTTAAAAAAAAAAAGAGAGATTCAAGTTCAAAGTGGAGCAGAAACACCATCAAGTCACCAACGGATTAATTTGTTATAGTCAGTTCAGCATTAAAGAGATTTTCAGAGGTGGATTTACATTGAACACAAAGCACTCTCCAGTCAAAGACATTTTCTTCTACAAAAGCAATATTTACAAGGCTGCCAGAGTTAGAGAAAGAGAAAAGATACTGTGGCTAGTATAATAAGCAATGTTGGGACTTGTCTTCAAGTATGCAAATGGTGAAACCTAGCAATCCACCCATCCCACACAAATAAAGCCAATTCCATGGCCCAGAGAATCATAGAATCATAGAATCATTACGGTTGGAAAGGACCTCCAGGATCATCAAGCCCAACCTTCATCCCAACATCTGCCTAACTGCTAGACCATAGATAGCCAGAAGTGCTACATCCACTCATTTTTAAACACCTCCAGGGATGGTGACTCGACCACCTCCCTTGGGCAGTCCGTTCCAGTTAGCTTCATACTGCCAATACAGAATAGTTAGCAATAGAATTGCATGTGCATGAAAAAAATAACTTGATTCTATTTAATAGTTTTAGTTTATTCTAAATTTAAAATGGGAGAAAAAATAATTCATACATGTCAGTCTATAGTAGAAGAAACATTATGATTGTGTGAAAAAGATATTTACAAATGTTTCCATTTTGCCATTTTAAATTAGATTTGTGAACATCTGACGGGTTTTTGCATTTAATAGATATCACAGAAGTGCCTTCCATTACATTATAAAGAAAAAACCCCAGCTTTTTCCTTCAGGGTTTATACCACCATTTGCTTTTACCATCACTTTTTTTGAGCTAGCATTTTCTATCACTTTAATCAGACAATGTAATTCAGTCTTTTCAATCTGTATAATGGCATTCGCAATCCCAACAAACCTGAAGGACAGAACAATATACAATCTCCAGGGAAAATATGTTTACTTTAGATGCCTTTAATATATGTTTTTTATATGCCAGCTTTTTTACTATGACTGCCTGAAGAAATTTTGCCTGTCATCCCATACACTCGGAGGGTGGAAGGATGATATTTTCAAAGGTTTAGATGTGTATTAGGGTCAAATTGCCTTTAAACACTTTCTCCAGAGTCCCAAAGAAAATCTATTGTACTGATCAAATCAGTTGGTTGACAGATATATGTATAGTGCCTTTTAAGCACAAGTACTGGGCTTCTGTTAAGAATTCCTAAGAGAAATTTTATGCCTCGTGTTATGGAAGAAATCAGATTATGTCATCATTATAGTGTAATCTGTACATAAAATTTATGAGTCTGTGAGTATACTCCAAAAGTATGTTTCAGAGAACTTAAAATAAACATGTGGACTAAAGCAAAGCCAAAATTCATAAAGTGAATATGTTTTAGGTTTGGTATTTTTCTGGAAAATAATCCTTCCTTCTTTCTCCAAAAACAATTACTTGTGGCTTACTTAAAAGAAATAATCCTCTTATCTTTTGCTGGTTAAAAATCAGGATTTTCAGCTTTTGCTGGAAAGAAGGTAGAAAAATTGAAAATTTATGATGGAGTAAAAGTCAAAAGGTCTTTTTTAATTAGTGGACAGTGTGACAACTGTCAAAAATTGAAAAATAAGATTACAATGTCATAAAAGATAAGTGGGACAAGACACACTAATGTACATTTTCACTTTAGCTTAAAACTAACTACAAAATTATTCCAAATTTGAGAAATTCGAACAAAATAATCTGGAAATGTATTAAACAGTAGAATTCAGTAGACAAATCTGGCAAGTTTGAAACTATTAATTGTTCATGTATCAGCCTGTGAACATATCTGAGCTGGAAAAGACTGAATTAATGATGGAGCAGAGAGAAAACATTAAATGTAAAGGTCATAATTTTGGGTCACAAGAGAGATGTTGTAGAATGTATTCTAAATTTAAGTGCAAAAACATTTTGTTATTACAAATTAATTCAGAGCTGGCCATATGGCCAACCTTGACTGAACTGTGAAAACCCACCTGGAGTGACGCAGAAGAAGAGCCAGTCGCTATCAAACCTTTACATCATCTGAATTAACTGAAAGTATGTTGCACTGTAAAAATAAAGGGACAAATTGAAAAAGAAGTGAATTGGAATTGAGAATCAAAACAACCTTCTATGGAGTGTGGTTGTTTACTGAAGCATAGCTATAAAGATGATTGCATTTGGTTGGATGGCTGCAAACAGAAATCTCCTGAAATATATGAAAGGACTTGATTTAGAATGGTGCTTTAGAAACAAATGCTCCTAAAAAGGTTGGATAAAGCCCAGAATACAGGGTGCAAAGGTCCAGGGACAATGCTTAAACATTGGTGCTTCAGCATCAACAGGTCATTGAGACCTTGACAATTCTGCTACCATGCTGTGCTTCAAAGGAACATTAAATTTCCTGGTAAAATTGCTACACAAATGAGCCTATAGCTGAAAGGCAATCACTTCAAAAACATCAGGCAAAGAGAAAGGAAGGACACAAGAAATAATGCATAGTCAACTAAGGTCATAAAAAATATTGATAGGAAAAGAAATTACATTTTCCATTCATCACTGTATTTTCTAGAATCATAGAATCATAAAATCATTTATATTAGAAAAGACCTTTAAGATCATCCAATCCAACCATAAGTCTAGTGTACTAATTCCGTTGCTAAACTGTGTCCCTAAGCACCACATCTACACAGCTTTTAAACACATCCAGGTATTCAGCCACTTCCCTGAGCAGCCTGTTCCAGTGCTGACAACCCTTCCAGTCAAAAAATTTTTTCCTAATGTTTGTTAACATCAAATAAAATGCAAGAAATAATCTTACAGGATGCAGATGACATCAAGTAATTTTTGCAAATATAGATTTTCACACAGAATAATAACCTATTTTAACAAGTGTGTAAGGTAATGAGTGCCCTATAAGCTTTTCTTCTACTGCTATGTGCTCTCATCTTTAAGGTGGTATTTACCCTTTCTCTGGAGTTCTCCCAGGTATGACTTCTCTTTGTTTTATTTGAATTAATGGATCCTGTGATGCTGTGAAAAAAGACTCTTTGTTAATTCTGTAGTGGACTACAGAGTACAAGCAGAAGTGATTGTAGTTCTATAAAAAAAGATTTTTATGTCAAAGACAAATAAATTAAAAAAGGAAAAAACAAAACCAGAAAAATAGAGGGAAGGAATTCAGATCATTCAGCCTGGAACTACTTGATGTCAAAAGTGTTGAGACTATCCAAGAGAATAATTCTGTAGGGAAGGATTCCACATCTAACATAGTCTACAAAAATAGAAGAATGTTTCATTGAAACAAATGATTGACAGTGTAGTTATCAAAGGTTCATTGTGAAAATGAAAGGGTTTATTGCATGGGGTTCTGAAAAATTCTATAGTGGATTGGAAATAATTGGTATTTTCATGACTTGAATGAAGGAATTAAGCGTATTTCTTACCTTTGCTAATGATACCATTCTGGATAGAACTGCAAATATATTCACCTTGAATTCAGTGTTGATAATTCAGGAGATTATCTGAAGAAGATAGCAGAAGGACAGCATAAAGCTATCCTACAAAACAGGAACAAGAGTAAGATACTGAATATAGGACAGGAGTAATCAGCTACAAAAATATAGGAAGGGAGCAACTGATTAGGAAGTAGTTCTGCAGGTTTAGGGAGGATTACAAACTGAACCTGAATCAATCAAGCGTTGTTGTAAAAGAGACAAATATCATCCAGGACCTACAAGCAGGAATACAGTCTCCAAAGTACTTGACTTAACATGCTAGAAGCCTCAGCTGATGGATATTCTTGAGTTCAAGCATGGTAAGAATTGGTTGGACAGAATCTGGAGAAGAGTAATGAGGTGAAACTGTAGTAATGCACACAGGTTCACTCTGGGAAAAGAAAAATGGACTGGCTGGCCAGAGAAATAGACAGCTGAGGGGCACCTCAGTAATTACTCAAAATTGAAAAAGGTTGCTGCAAAGCAGGAGGAAATAATCTATTATTCACGTGAAAAATGCAAACAGTAATCAGCCTAAATTTAAACAAGAAACATTAAAATTAAACAGCAGAAAGTATTTTCATAGAGATGACAGTGGAATACTGGGTCTGAGGAAGTAGGATAACCTCCGTAACTGGAGGTCTTTAAGAACAGATTAGACAACCATGTCACAGTGGTCTTGGTTTGGAACAGAAAGATGAACTAAATGACCTCTTAAGTTCCCCTTCAGCACTCTGATTATATATTAAAGGTGTTAGAAATAAAGTGGTACTGAGATAAAGTTAGACTTGTCTAAGGGAATGCTCAGGGAAATCTTGAAAGGGACTATGGGAAATAAGAACTACTAAAAAAACAGTATGGGTTTTATCCATATAAATATAAAGACACAGAAGAAAAAAGAAAAAGGTGTAATATAAGAAAAATAAATACATTTTAAAAATAGTATTGAAACAGATATGTCACATGCTGAAAAAGTCATTGAAAATCTAAGTAAGAGCAGGATGGCAAATTTTACATCTGAGATGGAAGTAAAAATTTTAGCATTTTAGAAGGAACAGGCAATCTTTACTGCAAAATAAATTGAAAAAAATCTGGGTAAAATTCATGATAAAGTATAAGATATTTGTGAGAAAATTTAAATGCCAGAAGTTCATCTTTATGAACAATGAAAATAGAAACCATATGCCACAGGAAAAAGAGGTATCAACAGCTACAAAATCATTTTTTCTGACCTTAATATTATGCAAGACTTTAGAACAAATTTCTGGAAGAAAAAATAATTTAAAACATACAGACAAAGAAAAAATGAGAAAAAACATAATCTATATTAACCAAACAACAGATTGTCTGAGGCTTGCCCGATATCTCAGTAAAAAACTATTTTTATAGGAAAATTTAAATATAGTAGGCTTTTTTTCTATTTGGTCTTCAAATATGGTGCTTTATGGAAAACAGTTGGTAAAGCCTGACTGCATGGGAATTAGTAAATTGATTCTGACAGAAAATGGAAATGACTTACGGAAAATGACACCTGGCCATGCCTGAGGGGGAAATACCAATCTGGACAGAGGTTATTATTCTCTACCATTGATCTTTTTAAATGTTTGTTATCAGCCTAGGCACTAAGGATTGTGGTATGGTGCTGAAATGGGACATGGTCAGCACAGAGAAAGACTGGGATATCATAGGGAAGGAGCAAGACAGCCATGGTTTATAGTAGAAATGGGATGAAATTCAAGAGTACAACATACAGCACTTAGGGACAACATGAATTTGCAATGTAATTTAGTAGAGAATGAGTTAAAAAGCATCATCCTTGTAGATGATAAAAATGAGTTCTCTATCCCTCTTCCCTCTTTTATTTTTTTCCCATAGACAAGGATTCTGTGCTCTTAGTTCACACGTTATGCTCAGAACAGCCACTTGTTTTTTTCTTGTTTTAGGAACTCTAGCAAAAAGCCTCACACTAGTATATTGCTGGCCAAGCAGCTGGAGGAACTCAACTCAGAGGCTGCAGAAAGCCCTAGGACACAGACTACTAGCTCCTCTTGAATTCAAGATACCTAATATGGCACAGTATTACACACTAGTGACTTGGCTATATAGCTCTCCCGTGTCCTTGCCATGCCCTAAGGTTTCTGACATGTATCTGTTCCGATTACTACACACACAGTTTAGAAAAGGACAAGCCTAAGCATGAGGCTAAACATCCCAATTTAATTACTGGTAACCTGTCATTGCTAATTCCTTTTGCCACTTACTCAGGTATGGTAATTTTATCATGGTGTACAGTTTCCTTTTGTAGATCAACATAATCATCTGCATTGCCTCACCTCTCCATCTTTAAGTCTCATCATTTGATGTGGGTACTCAGTTGTGTCTAATGAGGCTCGTCCCTACAGTGAAGAGAAAGATCTAGCCAGTCCAGCCAATCTTGGGAACATTGTGTTTTGTGACCACAAGAGTGGTCCCAGTCCTGGGACATACATACTGTCTCTTGGGGAAAAATAATAAAACCCTGATGCCATTGTAAGGTAAGACATCCAGTGAAATTCTCTATGTCGTTCTCATTGCCCGTATTCAAGAAAGACCAGGTGCAGAAATAGGTTATTAAGCTTATTTGTTATTGTGATGCTAGTGTGGCTGCATTGGCATTAAGTTCAGATCAGGCGTGCACTTCTCGCTGATCTTATCACCCTCACTTATTGTGCTTAAGTTCTCTCCCTAGAGGCTCTCAGAGCACACAAACAAGAATATTTTCAAACAGAAGTGAGCAATAGCCAGCTAGTGGATGTTCAGTCCATGTGACCAGAGGAGAGGTTGCATGAAGTGAAGCCAGAGAAGCGGACAGGTCCAGCATGCACTGGTCTTCTAGCATAAGTGTTATGGAGGGGAAGTACCCTGCTATGTAGATGCTGTTTTGCCTCCAAATGGTCATGTCAGTGCTGGAGATGGTGAGAAGTCATGCTGCAGCTCAGCATGCCCTGCACGGATCAAACCCCTTGGAGCCAGATGCCTTCCCTGATGCATGCAGCTCGTGTTGTGGGTGCCACAGGAGGCCTGCTTGGGTTCGGTGGCACAATGAGCTATGGGGGCATCTCCTTGGA
The DNA here is from genome assembly GCA_033124195.1 of Coracias cyanogaster. Classification (NCBI taxonomy): domain Eukaryota; kingdom Metazoa; phylum Chordata; class Aves; order Coraciiformes; family Coraciidae; genus Coracias; species Coracias cyanogaster. Next base: position 15,588 of record JAVSBS010019721.1, read on the forward strand.
GCATGACCTGTGAGCAGGGCAGTATTAGGGTCACAGGCAGATGACTGGGATGCTGACTAGGTGCTGGACTAAGGTTAGCCAACTGAACAGGATGTGGGAAAGTGCTGGACAAGACGTGAGAAAAATACTGAGTTTAACAAATAACAGTGTGAGAAGCTGGCAAAAGTAACAGCATTGTGAGGAATAGGTAGGTTTTAAAAAGGGATAAGGAGGAGGTATGTGAGAAACACACTGACTTCACAGATAATTGATGAGGGAGCAAGGGGACCTTTAGGAAGTAGAGACTCACAAGACCACTGATGCCCAGGAAACACAGTAACAGTATGTAAGGTTCTGACCTCATTGCTTGGCTAAGTGTCAGAAATACAAAATATGGGCACAGACACAGGAAAACAGAGAGCAACAGGGAAAAAATAACTAGGGGCAGATTATTTATGTTGGATGGGATAAGGATGGTAAATGGGAAGAACAGTGAGGCAAAAAAGGGACAAGAATAAATAGAAAATGCTGACTAAACAAAACCAGAAAATTTCACAGAAGAAGATTTGTCAACTTCTTTCTGATAGAAGAGGCAAAATTTTGAATCTGCAAAACTTTGATGCTATCCTTTCAAGAGTTTTGTAGTTCTGCTGCAACATCCTAACATAAATACTAGAAAAGGGAATGGCTAACCCAGTGAGAATCAGTGGCAGAAGGAACTGTAGAACTAGGACTAAATAAAAGAAAATTGCTTTTACTTCCCAAAGGATTCCAACAGCTGTGAAACTATGCAAATCAGTGTCTTCCTAACCTCAAGTAATCTAAAGCAATTCTGCACCTGCCCTTCCTTAAATTGTAAAACCAATACAACCTCTGAAGAAACCACTGCATGCTATAATAAGCAAGATTATCCAACTTCAGTTACTGCAGTAATTAAAGACTTATGTGTTCAAAAAAGACCTGTGTGCCAACTTAATCAAATTTGGGAGAAGAGTATGATCTGGATGAGCCTCACCTTTATACACATTATAGACAACTTGTCTCTCAGACATAGGGACGGTTAATATATTTTTGCTGAACATGACAAGATCTGTCTCACTCTGCAATAGTGGTGATTTACAGTGGCTAATCAGAAAGAGAAAAAAGTGTTACTGGTACATCTCTCTGTTGTTTCAAAGAACCTAAGATGGAGAGAAGGTGTTTCAGGGCAGGATCCTAATTCAATTGGATCCATTCATTGCCAAAGTAATTCATTCAACTCTAACAGTCCAAATGGGCTCTAAAATAAGAAGCAAAATTGAATTCTGATATCCTTATATCAATAAAATTGCTTAATGCATGTTTTTGAGCATAGGAGAACACAAAATTCTCAAATGATCTGCAATAACATTTACATTTTAAATGCCTAAATTGTGGCTACTGAACAATTTCCCGTTATTCTGGAGCCATGTGTTCAAGACAAAATCAAACTCAGCACTCTAACAGAGGAAACAGGGGGAAAAAAAAAATCTTTTGTTTCTTATTTTAGCATACAATCATTACCAGATTAAGGCATTCATGAATTATGATGGTGGGGATAGTGTATAGTAGAGGAGGGCAGGGTAGAGTAGAGTAGAATAGAATAGAGTAGAACAGAACAGAAAGAACACATGCCCTTGTCAAAATATTCAGGTTGCACAAATGAAGCTAATTAAGAACTCAAAAGATCTCCTTTCCCAGGCAGGGGGAATTCTTTCTACATATATAACTTCATGTATTCAACAGCTAAAGAAAATTAATATACATTTCTAAAGAATGCAAGAGCAGTGACTGTAGCTAAGCATGAAAGGTCTCTCGTTTAGTGAATCATTCACATTTTTAAGTGCTCACAATTACATGGTGAAAAACCCCATTTTCTGAAATTGCACCCTAATTTGCTCTCAACCCAAAGAGAAGTGTTTTTAGACCCGTAAGCAAAATTGGTTGAGCTTACTATAAACATTTTTAATATGGAGGCACAGCTTGCCGATGTGATTTAGTAGAATGGTCTCCACAGCAAGAAAAAGAACTTAAACATAAAGTTTAAGTCTTGGCTTTTCTGTAGGTTTTAGTGAGATATATGAAAAAAAGATAGCAACAACTTGAAAAGCTATGAAGTTTTAAACATGCAATTTCATACAGGCTTCCTATATGATAGCTGAAAAGAACATACGGAGGATGAACTTATTTTGTCCTTTTATGTCTAAAAGTAGATATAGACACATTAGGTGTTTCCCATGGGTTGTGCAGGCATCAACATTAGTAGTAGCTCCAAGTTACCATATATGAAGCATAACGATTTTTGGAGCAACATTTGTATAACCTATTTGTTTAAAACTAATTGTGACATTTGAAGCCCCACTGACACAGCTGCAACATGTAAAAGGAGAGAGATGAGTCATTTCTCTTAAAATAAGCAAAAAGAATCAAGGAGTGATTTTCTCTGTCTACTGAAATCAATTGTAAAACTTGCATTTACTTTAGTGGCACGGGCCTATGCACTTATTTTTGCCTGTAGTTCTCTCCTCAGTCTGCCTCACCTGAAGTCATGCAGGTTTGGAAGAGAATTGTGAGTCACTGGTATTCTGCAAAATGGAAGAAGTGTTACTCCTGTTACCCCCTCTAGGTGGGTTTGTTTCTAAGTAGATGAGTACAAGAGGAAGAAGAGTGATAGTAAACTGATCTTCCATTGCTCACCCAAGAGGTGGGAATTGCTGTGAATGTGAGAACTCCAGTCAGATATCGAGAATAGTCACGCAATCAATGTTGTGCAGCAAGCAACACTGAATAATGATATTGCAGAGACCTCTAGATATAGACTCCTCTATGTTTAACAATGACGAGAATAAATGCAGCCTCACTTACAAGCAGCACTCTATTCTTTAGCAACAGAGAGAATGACAGACCACCTAACAGGGCATAGCATAGCAATGAGCTGTGCAAGTGCACCAATGTATGCCTGTAGCCTGTACAACATGCAAATATCTTATGACAGTTTTTTTCTTGCATAATAGGCCCCATATTTACATAATTTTCAGATTAATATTGCCATAGACACAAACAGAATCTCCAAAATGTTCTCAAGCATGCACAATGCAGTTACAAATTCAAATAGAAAAGTCATCCTGAAGCAGATTATTTGCAACAAAACCATGAAAGTAAAGAACATGGAGGACTCTCATATGTGGTAGGCAGGACCAGAGGAAGGGTCATGGTCAAGAATTAGGGAAATGGGATTGGCCAGAGAAGATGGCTAATGATAGGAAAAAGACAGTGGGGAAATACAACTAGGAATTAAGCAAGCCTTTAAAATAAAGAGCTGTAATTTTTAGTAGCTGCTGGACACTTTTGCTCCCTTTGAATTTCGTAGGAGTTTCAGATGGTTTGCTTTACTGATGGCCAGAAGATCTTTGAGTAATTTGCACCAGATTCCTGAATTGTGTGTGAAGTCACTGATGATGACTAATGAGGTGGATGATATAGCCTCTATTCCTAGTATAGCATGAAAGCAGCAAGAAGTGGTTTAAATATGCTTGGGTCAGCAAGGTGAATCTTGATGAGATGAGTACTGTGATGGATGAGCTGAGATGAAGGTTTCAGCAGAGGAGGTATCAGGAAACAACACTCATGGATAATGCCGTGGTGCTCGTTATAGGATGATCAGCAGACTCAGGGAGGCAATAGGCTTCAACATATAGCTGACAACACTAGAATAAAATTTCCAGCAATCCTCCCCCACCAGAGAGATACACATGGCTCAGATAAGGACATGAGAGTGCAGCTGCCTTTTCAGTGACTGTAATGCTGCTCAGTTGCTCAGTGACTCCAGACTAACACAAGGCCCTGCAGCCATGCATTTGTTACCAAAGTTGTTCAACCAGTCTAAATGCCAAAACAGTCTCAACTAGAGTCCCTAAACACAGTCATTATTATTTATCAGACAGAATAGAACCTCACCAGTTGCTCATGCAGGAAATTGAGGGTCTCTCTTTAGTGTCTGCAGCATAACAAACACAGGTGACAAGTTTCTGGTAGCTGTACACAGAGGACTCTCCTCAAGGTTTTGTGTCTCAGTGTACACCCTGATTTGATAATTTAAGAGGTCAAATTACAGGCTTTTTTAAACACGGAGGACTTAATTTTATTACCACTGGGTTTGTTTTGTCTCACAGGTAGCTCAGTGGATTTCAACTCTGTTTTCACTTAACTGCAGGAAGAATTGGACTTCAGTAGGTAGAAAGCTGGATAAAATTTCACTGCAGTGCTGCTTTCCCCTGCAGAATTACAGACTCAAAGTAAAAGATGTATCCTTGGCAGGGAAAAAGCAGTCTGTAATGAACATAGATTCATAAATTTGAAGGAAAAAAAGATTATGATGATCATTTATGCCTTCCTGCATAGTTCAGGTTGCAGAATTTCCCACAAGTGATTCCAGTGTCAAATCCAATAATTTACAGCTGAACCAGAGTACATACCCTGAGAATAATGGGATCTTTTCCATAATGATGATGCAGTGTAGCCCAGTGTGTGCTGAAATGCTATACACCAGCTCCCTTGCTAGAAAAGCATTGAAAAAAAATACAAATAACCCCATACTTCTAGAAACTTTGGTTTATAACTTTTTTCAGCATTCTTCCATATCTTATTTTGAATACAGTTAGACTGAACTTGGTTTTCAAAAGCAAATACTTTGTTACAGTATTCACTAAACTCTGCTACATGAGATACTTATCAACAGTTTGTCAGACATGGTTACTCTGTGCTTGTGATTCCTGTGCATCTAGGTACTGGAACGTTTGAACAGCTGAGGTGGATCTTAGGCAGTTTTCTGTAGGTGTTCAGGATATCTGCCTTTAGCTGTGCCAGGCATAGTGTGGCATCCAAGAAACTATTTGTTTGGTGCAAGGAGCTTTCAGTTATTCCACTAACAATCTTATTAACAGATCTGCCCAAATGGAGGCTGCAAAAGAGAATTTCCTCTTAATGTTATTTCAAGGCAATGGGTCTCAGTTCTCAGCTAATGCAGTTGGTTGCATTTACTGAAGTCAAGGAAGCTGCAAGAAAATTCATTGTAACCAGATGGGAGTGAAGTAATCTTCAAAAACTCCTGAAGTCGCAATGCTACCTAGAAAAGGCTTATTGCCCAGCTTCTGTGGCAAGAGCATTTCTTGTCTGAGCTCCAGCAAGCTGCTTCCATACCATCAGTGCATCCATCAGCATGCAGTTGCCATGGAAAATATTATGGACTCCATGGTGTCTCTTCTGCCCTAGAATAACCATGCAGCTATTAAAAGTCCTCTCCTAGTTCAGTGCATAATTATTGTTGTATTTCTTTTGGAAATGACTGACTTTTATCAACCTTGATAGCTCCTCCCCTGGAAAAGGTCAGTGTTTCCTCAGGGAGGTGCTGCCCACAGCCTGTGAGAGATTGCCTGGGAGTCATACCCTTTTGTCAGCTGACCTTTAAATACAATAATGTGAGTTTGTTAACAAGAAAGTTTCATTTTTTAAAGTCCTTGGTGTTAGTCTGACATGACTTGCCATTTAAAACATTTGTCTGATTTTTTCCTACCCTGTGATCTCATGGAAATGCTGTATTGTTAATCTTTGAGGTCACATAGTAGACAGATTCCCTTTCTAGCCCATATTTGCAAGCTTAATATAAATACTTTCCTCTGTCATTAAACTCCTTTTAAGGAAGTTGACACATAAGTTCAAAGAAATCATACAAATTCCAAAGGCTTTTACACCAGGGACTAGGAATGCTCCTTCTGTTTCTCTCTGTCCCTGGCTGGCAATCTTGGGAAACCTGGGGAAAGTTTTTGATTGATTTCATGGGTCTCATTAAATAAGTGCTCTGTACTAAAGGGGTAAATACTGAGCATTTTATTAAAGACAACATGAGTGCAAAAATGTTTTCCAGCTGAGAGTTTAGCTGTAGTTGGGCAAATGTGAATCATCCAACACTGCAGCATAAATTCAGACAGTTTCCTGAGCTCCTAAGCTTCTTCTGGAGACTATATTCAGAATTACAGGCATGATATCAGGCCTTTTGGTGACCACATATATTGGTGGCAGTAAAGAATTTTCTGTCAGGGTTCTCAGGGACATCAATTTACTTGTCACACTCTTACACAAACAGAAGGTGAGGCTCTTACAGATCCTCTCCTAGGAGTTACTCAAGTAGTTTACAGACCACTGGTAGCAGGTTAAATGTAAATCTTCCCTAGAAGCTAGCTGAGTCCCTGCTGCACAGCCCTTTGTCCCAGGTTGCTTATATACACAATCTATCAAAATGCACAGGGTGCCTTTCAGCCTACAAAACAGGTTTGCTTCCAAAGAAAACTGAGGAAAATGCGTATGCTGGTAACTGCCAAGTGGGGACTAAGGCTGTGGGGCACGATGCAAAGCCACCTGCCTCCAGCATGGGCACATCCATGAAGAAGAGAAGAAACAATAGGGCCATCTAGGCTGACTGCCTGTTATCACTTGAGACTCAGCATTATCTAGACACCTTGTATGGATTGTAAGATCCCGGGCCCTCAGTCCTGCAAATGAGAACAAGTGGAGAGGAAAAGAGTGATGTATCTTCAGAGTTTGAGAGCTGTTTAGAGTCAGGACACTGAGCAGATGAAATAGAACTGAATATCCCTTAACTCACACTGCAAAAGCTAAATTAAAAAATAAAAAAGAAAAAAATTCCAAACCACAGTCCAAACTAATCTGTCCAATCCAAGAGAAAGTGTTCTTCCAAACTCTTATAATCAACATTATCATGAATGTTTGATCACTTTACACTCACAGCACATCTAAGGATATGGATTCCCTGTAACTCTCTAGGGCCCTGACAGAGCTGTGCTGATGACCTGCCTCCAGCTGTGCCCCATAAGCAATGCTTCAGGCAAAAATGCACACACATGCACATGCAAACCTCAGATTATTTCCCTACCCCTGCTTGATATATCCTCCCCGTATTGGAATTCTGAAGTTCACATTATCCCTTTCAGTCACAGCACTGCAGATAGTTCATGTTAAGGTAATTATCTCTTACGACCCTGAAGCCCTTCTTGGAGTCTAATGTATCTATCATGCTCATTACCATAAGGTCTGAGTCTCCATAGTATCAAGGCATCTGAGTCAGTCTAGTCAATCTGCAGGGCACAGCCTGGAGAACAGCAGAGAAGGGAAGTATATGAAGATAAAAATTCAAGAGCAAAAGCATAGGATTTTTAAATTTTAGAAGACATTTAGGAGATCAAAATGAGAATGTAAATTTTCAGTAATAAAATGAAGTATTAGTGACAACGTTTCACTGGAAATATTCATGTAGAAATCACTTTGTGAAGCAGCACAAAACTACATTGCAAGAACTGACTGGAAATCTTTTGTACTAAGAACAAATAGATTGAAGATTGAACAGGAGTAAATTGCAATAGAAGACTGATGCCACTGTCATGTACACTCCCTAAACCAAGAGTAATTTCATTGAAAACCATGTAGTTACATGTGTGTAAGAGTGCTATAAGAGCAGAATAAAGCTCAGAGTAAGGGAAATTCAGCTGTATTAGTATTGCTGCATTGCAATGGACTGACATGTAAAAATAATGCACATTACCTAGCACGGTTTCTGTCAAATTATATAATCACTATACTCTTACAGATTTTTCTTTGGTTATTTGTTTCTTGCTCATTAGTCGGTAACTGACCTCCTTTAACAAATGACACATATATAGCTTGCAGCACTAATACAGGAAGCATCAATCACACATATTCTTTGTTGAATTACGCATCTCTTATTTGTGACTGTATTGTGGGAACAGTCATTCTGGAACAACAGTGCCTCAGGCTTGGAATCATCTCACCTCACTTTACATGTTTACATCTAAGGCAGTCAAACCCAACTCATAGTCAATTACAGGCATCTCTGTATTAGGGCATAAACAGCACCTACTTTAAGTGTAGATGAGTCACGATCTAAAAGTGCCTGTTTATCTTTATTGGCTGCAAAGGAAGCCAGGAGTGACTAGATCAAATATATCCTTCTACAATAGACAGCTACAGAGTCAGCTGAGTATCACCCCCACAGTTTATAATTTTGACAAATCACAGACATGTTTTAAACCCAATTTGTTCAGTGAAGCACTCTTTTAACAGAGCTTTTGGCAACTAACCTCCACTCTAGAAAATAGGTCTTTCTGTATAAACTGTCCCTACTACCTTCCCTGCCAACATACACACAGGGAAGTCTGTGCCACTCTGCTGGACTGTCTCTCACATAGACAAGCCTTTTGCCACTTACCAAAAGGACCACAGTCTGAAATGATATAGGTGCCTTCAGATTGCCTATCAGTCCTCTGGGGCCTGCCTTATAGTAAAGCATTTTAATGAAGAGATGGAAAGTAAAAAAGTTTTCATGAATATAATTGGGAAATCAGACACTTCTTGCTACAGATGTCAGGTTATTCCAGAAAGCCCACGTCCTCTGTGGGATGTGTTGTCATATATTGCCTAATACTCATGCAGTTAAGTGGTGTCCTCATTCACCTTGTGCTCTTTTCTTCCAATTGCCACTGGAGGTACCAAACCGTACATGAAGAGCTAAAGGCACAGCAGGCACAGCAGTGCAGAGTTGCGTATCTGCTTCAAGCCAATCTAATCCAAGGTAGTTCTGGTCTGGAAGCCATCTAATCAGTGTGGGGGCATGAAGGGCACAGGCTAGAACACTTTCTGTCTTTCATTTGCATTCCCATCACAACAATTACATGCTGACATCTCCAGGGAAATGCATTGCTTACAAACAAAAGAAAATAAATGTATATCCCAGGTAATCAAGAAACAACCTGAGATAGAAAACTCCAAGTAGAAACTCCAGGTAGAATAGGTGACCTAGACAGGTTGTGGAGCCTTCCTCCTTGGATATACCCAGTAGCTGCCTGGACAAGGTCCTGGGCAGCTCACTTTAGTGGCCTTGCTTGAGCAGAAGTTTGGACAAGATGACTCCCAGAGGCCCCTTCCATCCTCAGCCATTCTGCAATTCTGTAAAGACTCCTACAAACCCGCTGTTAGGAAGGCTGGTAAACAGCAAACATAGTTGATGCATTTGTACCTGTGCCTGCAAAAGCAACTTGTGGAAGGCTATCCCTGCTGCTGCTATTAGGGATTCTTGTTCAGGTATCCAGGTAAAATCAGAGTTGTAGATTTAATGTCAGCCAGATGAAGTAATTTGAATGTCATATGTCCCTCTCTATTCATGGCTTCTCTCAGTTGCTACTTTAAGGCAAGGCGCCATTTCTACTGTATGATTTCAAATACAACAGATCTCATCATGTTACTGCATAATGGCAGCTGTCATTTTTATTAATTTTAAGATGATTCTTATATAGCAGATGTCAGAGTTACTCTTACTTCAGTCTGCTCATAAACAGTTGTAGGAAATCACAAAGCTGTTTGCAAATAATCCAGTCTAGACAAAAGTCATGTGCAATAAAATTCATAAGATGCCAGCACGCAGCAGGGAAGTATTTTCAAGGTGCTGAAACTGCACAAAACCAGAGGACCTATTTTTTTCATCACAAATACTATACATATAACCTAAATTGACTCTGTTCACATGAAACATTTTAAAAATACATTTAAAAATACATAATCCCATTTTGGATATTTGCCCATATTTCAGATTGGCTTAGGGTTCAAAGTCATGATCTGCCAAATAAAACCAAAATCTGAATGCCAACCAAGGCATCTCAATGAACAATTATCTTTTTAAAATTTCATTTATTTTGTAAATAAAAGTATTGAGGCTCATTCATAATTCACCAGCTCACATGAAATACTGAGTTTCCAAGAAGAAAACAAGCATTCTGGGCTTTAGTCCTCATCTTACGTATTTAGCTTACAGGCACAGAATCGCGGAATAGTGGGGGTTGGAAGGGACCTCTGGAGATCACCTAGTCCAACCCCCCTGACAAAGCAGGTTTCCCTAGAGCAGATTTCACAGGGCCTTGTCCAGACAGGTTTTGAAAGTCTCCAGAGAAGGAGACTCCACAACCTCTCTGGGCAGCCTCTTCCAGAACTCTGTCACCCTCACAGTAAAGAAGTTTCTCCTCATAGAATCACTATGGTTGGAAAGGACCAGCAGGATAATCAAGTCCAACCTTCATCCTAACATGTCTCCAGCCATCTCTCATATTGAGGTGGAAATTCCTATGTTCACGTTTTGGCCATTGCCCCTTGTTCTATCACTGGGCACCACTGAAAAGAGACTGGCCCCGTCTTCCTGACATCTACCCTTCAGATATTTTAAAAAGTTGATAAGATCCCATCTCAGCCTTCTCCTCTCCAGGGTAAACAGCACCAGGGCTCTCAGCCTTTCCTCGTAAGAGAGATGTCCCTGTTCCTTAATCATCCTTGCAGCCTTCTGTTAGACTCTCTCCAGTATTTCCCTGTCCCTCTTGAACTGGGGAAAGCAGAACTGGACACAGTACTCCAGATGTGGCCTCATTAGATCAGTGTAGAGACCTGCTGGCCACACTCTTCTTAATGCAGCCCAGGATACCATTGGCTGTCTTGGCCGCAAGGGCTCATTGCTGTCTCATGGTAAACTTACTGTCCACCACTGTCCCCAGGGTCCTTCTCCTCAGATCTGCTTTCCAGCAGGGCAACCCCTAACCTGTACTGGTGTAATGGTTATTGCTCTCCAGGTTCAGGACCTTACACTTGCCCTTGTTGAACTTCATGAGGTTCCCCTCCACCCAACTCTCCAGCCTGTCCACGTCTCACTGAATGGCAGCATAGCCTTCCAGTGTATCAGCCACTCATATCAGTTTCATATCATCAGCAAACTCGCTGAGGGTAGACTCCATCCCTTCATCCAGGTCATTAAGATGCTGAACAGGACTGGACCCAGCACTGACCCCTGGGGAGCTCCGCTAGCTACAGGCCTCCAACTGGACTCTGTGGCACTGACCACAACCCTCTGACCTCTATTGTTTAGCCAGTTCTCAATCCATCTCACAGTCCACTCATCTAATCCACACTTCCTGAGCTTTCCTATGAGGATGTTGTGTGAGTATCAAAGGCCTTGCTGAAGTCGAGGTAGACAACATCCACTGCTCTCCTAGAACATCCACTGCAGTCCTAGAATCCTGGAGTTTGACTATTTACACCACCTTCCACTGAGTGTTTTGTACCTTCCAGAGGTGCTGTAGTTTCAGTATTGAAAAACACTGTCTTGTACCCTTGGTAGTATTTCTTTAATATTCCCGTGCACTCTTAGGAAGGACAGTCTGCAGATGCAGAATTTTCAAGGTAGACTTATCTTCCTTTGGTATTTTTTTAGTTCTTATGAGAGCAATATTGAAGGAATTTGTGTTTAATGTCAGTCACAAAGAACGGCATATAGAACAGCCTCATTCTATTTTCTGCATACAGATTGCCCAGAATCTTTTAAAATGTTTCTTTTTTGGGGAATACATATGGAAAATTCTTACGTGACACTGAATTTTCTTGGAGTTTTTAGAATTTATATGGGATGAGAAGTTGCCCTATTAAAACATTTTTTGTTTTTCCAGAAACCAACTTTAGGGACATCCTTTAAAATTTTGATGATGTAAGACTGTAATCTTTTTCCCCATCCCCAAAAGGCTTAAATGTCATTCTGATCATTAAAGAAAAGCATATAAAGCCAAGGAAACTATTTTCCCAGTTGTTACTTGATAAGCGTATATTTACTACAGTAGTTACTGTTACAATATTGTTCATGCTTTGTAGCTTTTGTATTAAAGAAATATGACGGGAGGTGAGATGAATTAGATCATGTGGACATACAGAACAGCTTTGGAAGTCACCTTTACATTCATGTGGAGAAGAAATAAAGGGGAAGCTTAGCCAAAAGGTAAACAGTTTTCCAGACATATCAAATGATGAGTTTCTTCCCTGTGGGAAAGTGGCACAAAGCAATATCATCAGCAGTGTGAAAGCTTCAGAGGGAAAATTCAAGCCCAAGAGATCTGGAAGGCTGAATTAGAAGAACTGAGAGGGACAGAAAAATTAAACAGCACATTCAGGGACATGTTGGAGCCATGTAATCTTCAAAAAAGCATAGGTCCTACCTAAAAAGCAAATGGAGAGGTGGAGCTGTTCATTAAGGAGAGGTTCAGAAATGCCATAGAAGCTGGAAATGGTGAAAAAGGACTCCAGTGACAGGTTTTCTCCATTAGATAATAATGTAGCATCCAGCACTAAGGATGCTCCTCTCAAGTCAGAAACCCCAACTGTAATGAACGGTAAGGTTGGTAGGAGTAGAAGATGTAATCATCAGGGAAAAAGAGGTGTTTGCTACCTTGAAGATGATTATCTAATGACTTCCTTTTTTCTCATCACAAATGTGATGCACATCATGAGGAACCTGAATCACCTAAAACCCCAACAGGACAAGACAAAGAGGGAGGGATGGACTGCTCAACAATAACTCAATCAATAAAAAATAATCAGTCTTCATCAATGCTCAACATCAATAACAAAACTAGAGGCCATAAAATCAAGCTAGTGGGAGCATTTTAAAAATAGAAGGAAGGTGGTTCTTTACACAGTGGCAATGGAGCTGTATTACTACTTGTCAAAGGCTGTTCTGCATGCAAAATATACAGATGTCCAAGGGGAGACTGGATGAAATTTTGGAAGGGACATCACAGCTGCTTACTCCACTTGCAAGTATTTATCTAGAATATCCCATAAACAGTAGAAGAAATATATACAGTTCCACAAAAACCTGCTTGCATGTTAATAGAGTTTGCAAAACATTACACAAAGCTATCCGCAGTGTCTGGAGACAAGGTTGCTTCATTTGTCAGTGAGTAAACAAATTACTATTCCAAATAAAACACAGAAGTCAATGTGGAAAGATAACATGCTTCTGTGCAAAGAATATAATGGGATTCTAGAATCGGAAAGCAACACACTCGGATGTGTGTTGTAGCAAAGAGGCAACCAGTGAGAGAAAGTTTTCAAACTTTTGTACCTGAAATTAAGCACCTGAGAATTCAGCAGACATTGAAGATATCCTTCATTACAATAGCACTTCATATGGGCCACAAGGTTTAGACAATGGTACAAGGGATTGGACAGTTTAGCTGCATAGATTTTGGAATCAATCCCTGCCCAGCTGGAAGGCTTATCAACAGGATATGAGATCTATTTTGTTTAACTTTAGATGTTTACAGTGTGTCTATACCCAAGTTAGTTGTGTGGACTTCTTTTGTAGACAAGAGAAAAATATTTCCAACATAGATTCATAGGATGGTTTGGGTTAGATAACTTTAGACATATGGCTTTAGACAAAATGGGTTGTAACCAAATGCCTGATTGCTCCCAGTGACCATAAAAAGAGCCTACATAAATATCTCAGAAAGCCACACTGCAGACATCTGAAATTTAGATGAGATGTCTCCTATCACAGATGCCCATGGGTTGAATAGGAGAACTATTTTTCTACCTGCACATACTATTTTGCAAGGCTGTCACATACTCAGCCAATTTCAACTCAATTCCATACTCAACTGAGATGAAGCTCACTTCCTACTACAGGATCTCCTTTCATTCTTCTAACCCCGAATACACACATTTCCTTTCTACCCACTCCCATAGCTGTTCCTTTTGTCCCTTTGGTTCTGCATTTCAATTTCTTTTCCCAACTCCAGTTCTATCCACCACAACTATCCACTCTTCCACAAATGAGTAGCTGTCTTGCACTCTCTTTACTACAGCTGATCTCCTCCCTTGCTTTCCATGCCTAGAATAGGTGCTAGTCCAGTACCTTCATGTCCCATCAGTCACCTTAGATCTGTTTACAGCAAGGTCCCACATTCCCTTTCCAATATTTTCTGTGGGATAAGGTAGGCTATATAATGTAAAAAGAACATCATAAGTTTTCTTTGATCTTCTGGAATGCTGGCAAAATTCCTAAAATACTATCAGCTGATTATGGAAATCCAGCGAAGAGGCTGTTTTTCAAGTAATGTAGTAGATACTCAATAGGATAACTCTTAAATTGTACCAAGAGAAGTATAAATAGCCGATGATTATTTACACAGGTACCTACATGCATAGTATGTACCCACGTTTCTATATTAGATAAAGAGCCATTTTATAAAATGCATGTTCTCAAATTTGAATGAAATATTTTTTCCTTTAAAACAAAATAGAATTTACATTCTGACTCTTTAGTGGTCCCTTAACACCATTTACATTTGATTAAGCAGTGCAACTTTTCCATCACAGTTTAAGCAAAATCAGAGTTTGAAGAGCCAGGGTTTATTTGTTAAAAAACTAAACCTATAGTCTATTGAAGTTGCTAAGTTAATTTTCAACAACAGTTGTGTTTCATGTTGATGCTCAAGAGTATTTTTCGTCTCAGTTTGCCTAATTTAGTTTAATGCTGAGCTGAAGCAAAGCTGTGAGATACAGAGTACATTGAAAAAGGAACAAAGCTCATTTTCTAGTTTCAGTTTATAAATAATGATGAGGTGTGAAATGACTTTTAAAAACTTGAAGAACATGGTAAGCAAAAATAATCAATTGACTAGTGATGGTTAATACTTTCTTCATTTAATATATTAAATAGCATTGTATTAAAATTTGTTTTGAGGAATCTTTTTTTTTGCAATTTCTGTAGTTTTATTTACCCAATAAATAATGTCTAAATACTGTTTGGGTTCATTTTTAAGTAAGTGTCAATTAAACTGAACTTCCAGTAGAATGCAACTTCAGACAAATAATAACTAAGCAGATAATTTATCCTCTAAATAATGAATCCACTATTCATTGGTTTCTATTATAATAAAACTGTAAGTACTAAGAAGCACAATAAACGCTTGTTTTATAAGCTTAGACTTAGACAAGCTTAGACAAATACATAGCAGACACACATCTTTCACTGAGCAAATAGCTTCATTAAATTTATCAAATTATATCAGCTAATTAGAACAGATTTTATTTTGCAGAATATCTTAGGAAAAAAAGGATAAATGTTATTTAAATTAATGGTTGTTGATTTAAATGATACTTAAAATCACTACAATTTAAAT
Organism: Coracias cyanogaster; assembly: GCA_033124195.1. NCBI lineage: Eukaryota > Metazoa > Chordata > Aves > Coraciiformes > Coraciidae > Coracias > Coracias cyanogaster. The sequence goes on from JAVSBS010019721.1 coordinate 30,668, forward strand.
CACTGATTTCGTTGCATGTATTGCATATAAGCCCTGTTTTTATATGCAGGAAATAACAACTTTGGAAAATGTTGAAATCTACTGCTACATTTTTAGCTGTTGAAGATTCACATTTGCAAGTCTGATATAATTCAATCATCTATGTTTTGGAGATGTCCATTCTAAATTAACATAAATTACAAGCATTGTTTGCTTAATCTGTTTAATCTTTGTTGAGAAATCTGAGTAGAAACATCATTTCCACAGTTGTCATAGATGTGGCTAAGACCTCTAGATAAGAGAGACACACAGGAGTGAGTACTTCTGCATTTTTGAACACTTGCAAGCAATAGTGTGATTTGCAAATAATGTGAAAATAGAAGTTTCATAGTTCACCTATCAGATGTAAAATTGTGGAAAATGATGAACTACTTGACTATGACAACCAGCTGCAGAAACATAACACTTTATGTGATTGTGCAGTGCCTCCAAACTCTTCTTGATTGTTGCCTAGGATAAATCAAGATCTACGATGCTGGATTTTATCACATAGGAGAAAGCCAAGGTTAATTTCTAAATGGCATTATGCGCAGAAAGAGTGCACTTGAAAATCCACAAAACAAAGAAGGAAAGTTCACAATTTAAATCCCAGAAAAATGGAGTTGGCATTGATTTATTAAAATAATTATATTTAGAAAACCTCTTTTGATCTAATTTACCTTAGCCTCAGTAATCAGTACTTCTACAGCTGGCTACAATAGTGAAATGAAAATCTGTACGGAGTGAGCAGCCAGTTCACACTGCATCAGAGGAGGCTAGACTGAAGGAGACTAATGTAGCAATCAGAAATGCTGCACTACCTGCCAAGCAAATCCAAAGAAGATATGCCCCTGACAAAGCAACAAACACAAGCCAAATAATTTCACCCTGCTTGTTCATGTTTGTCACAGGGAATTTTTTTTTATTTTCTAAAATACATCTTAAATACAAATGCAAATACCCACATAACAGTTGGCAGGTATCATAACTGTAGAACAAACTGACTAATTTGAGAATATAAAAAACAATAGTTACATAAAAGGTTACATTTTCAGAGTACATGAGTTTTCATAACTACTGAGACCTTTTGAGAGCCATAGGAGAGCATAGCTGTTGCTTTTAGAGCTAGATCATGAAGGATATATATGGTAAATTATATACAAAATTACACATTACATTGGAATTACATATTAAATTAGAAGAACCCGGATAATTCAAAGAAGAGTAAAACTTCCATGCTTACTCTGTTCTGGCCCTTACAAGAAGAAAAGTTAATTTTTAACAACATAACTAAAACATTTTTTCAAGAAAATAAGAATACTAATTAGACTAAGAAAAACAGCTTATAGAATATTTAGCTGACATAGATCTATTCAAGTCGGCATGGTGAGATGTAATTCATCCTTGGATAATTAAGGAAATAGACAAAATAATCTCTGATTACTATCTCTATGAAGTCATGACAGGCAGATAATATCTTGAAGACTGGAAAAGGACTTCCAAATTCTCTATCTCCAAACTAATGGGGAGAAAAGAGGACTCAGTGAAATATAGATCTAATCAGTCTAGATTCAAATCTTGAAATACACTATAAAACTTATTCGTGAGCGCCCAAAAGTTAATTAGATGATAAACAAGAACCAAGATGATTTTGTCTTGAAAATTAATATAAAACTACTCTAGTTTCATTAAATAGCTTACTAGATTTAAAAAAAAACAAACAAAAAAAAGACAAATATGTGATATAGCTTGATTTTAATAGGGTTTCCAACATTATCTAGCATGATGTTCCTTAATTTCTTCAAGGTGAGTGAATAATTGGTTAGAAGTTGGACTTCATACTGGCTTTTACCTATGGTCATCTCTTAAAATATTATGCACAGTCCTAAACAAATCTGATCTGGCTTTCATTCTGCTCAGAAATACATGTTTAAATAGGAGGCTGGACATGTAATGTGCTTCTTAGGTGGCCTAGAAATTTCAAACATTCTAGTGAAATCACAGCTGATGAGATTCACTATATTTTCTCTTTCTAGAAAATTAGGAACCTCTTAGATGAAATACGGCAAATTAGTTTGGACTGATCTGAGTTCATAAAACAATATTGCATTTAATCCCATTTTCCATTTATCACCATGTCTTAATTATTCTTCTCTTCCAAATGTGTTCAAAAGCTTTTCATTATACTTGGGTCAAACTGGCAGATCTCTAGTTTTCAAGATCACATTTTTCCTTCTCTCAGATATCATTACTGTAATTTTGTTCTCACTGCTGTACCACCCCCCGTTTGACAGATTCGATACAATTTTTTGCTGCCAACTTTGAAACTTTATATGCTAGTTCTTTCCAGTATTATGCAATACACACTATTCTTTCCCTCCAGACTAAGCATAGGAGCTATGCTGCCACCTAAAATGGACAGGCACATTCATCACTCATTTTCTAAAGACTACAGGGGAGATGACGGGTGCTGGTGCCAGCCTTCCCTTCAAGGCCATGCTTCTCCTACCAGCCTGTTCTCTAACTTCTACAGACATGAAATCAGCACACACTGAGCAGTAACTAGGTTTCCTTTTATTGAAGCAGTTTGTCAAGAAACGTGTCAATGGCTTCTTGCAAGCTGAACAACCACTGACATGAAGCTCTCCAGAAAGTGAAAGCTCAGCTGGAGGCTGTGGCCTCCAGCTTCACTTAAAACTGTGTCTATGAGTATGCTCAGACTGTTAACCCTTTGATTGCTTGGATTAATCAGGCCTCTTGTTACAGTCTGTTTCAGTCCAGTTTCCCATATCTGGTTTCTTTATCAGAAATGATCTTCCTCTGTCTTACAAGTTGCCATAGTTTACTACGTTGACAGCAACTGGGCCAAACTTACACGTGGTATTTCTCTATCCTACAGAAGTTTTATCTTAATGGGTCCTATCATGGAGGCCTGTTGCAAACTCTTAGTATTGCCATCCCTAAAGCAATCTGAACCAGAGAAATTCAGTTTTATCTGGGTTCTCACTTATCCCTCCAGTTTGTTGTATAATTAATATTCAAAAGTATCATGTGTATTTTTATTCCTGCCTTTCCTGAATAGTTTTTACCACGTGTCTTAGTCAAACTTCTTTTCTGTCATATTTCCAACACCCCTGTAATATACCATTTTACTTCATTCACCAGCAATGCTTTGTTTTGTTGCATTGCATTAGTGTGTGCCAGTGTCGTTCCTCTGTGTATGTCCAGTCTGGCAGCTAGATAAACAGCCTTTCACTGTCTATATTCCTCACAGCACTCATAGAATTATAGAATGTCTTGAGTTGGAAGGGACCTTGAAAGGTCATCTAGTCCAACCCTCCTGCAGTGAGCAAGGACATCTTTAACTAGATCAGGTTACCCAGAGCCTCATCCAACCTGACCTTAAACGTTGCCAGGGATGAGGCATCCACTACTTCTCCAAGCAACCTGTTCCAGTGTTTCACCACCCTCATTAGAAAAAAAAATCTAGTCTGTATCTACCCTCTTTTAATTTAAAACCATTATCCCTTGTCCTGTTGCAACAGGCCCTGTTAAAAAGATTTTCCCCATCTTTCTTGTAAGCCCCCTTTAAATATTGAAAAGCCACAATAATAAAAAGCCTCCTCTCCTCCAGACTGAACAACCCCAATTCCTCAGCCTTTCTTCATAGGAGAGGTGTTCCAGCCCTCCTCTGGAACCACTCCAACAGGTGCATGTCTTTCTTGTGCTTGAGAACTCCAGAGCTGGATGCAGTACTCCAGGGTGGAGTAGAGGGAGACAATCATCTCCTTTCAGCCTGCTAGCCATGCTTCTTTTGATGCACCCCAGGATACACTTGGCTTTCTGGGCTGTAAGTGCACATTGTCAGCTCATGTCCAGCTTTTCACCCACCAAGTACCCACAAGTCCTTCACTGCAGAGTTGCTCTCAATCCCATCATACCCCAACCTCTATTGATATTGACGGTTCCCCTGAACCAGGTGCAGGACCTTGCACTTGGCCTTGTTGAACCTCATGAGGTTCACACGGGCCCAATTCTCAAGCTTATCCAAGTCCCTCTGGATGGCATTCTGTCACTCTGGCATGTCAATGGCACCACTCAGCTTGGCGTCAGGTGCAAACTTGCTGAGGATGCAGTCAATCCCACTTTCTATGTCATTGATAAAGATATTAAACAGCACTAGTCCCAGCATGGACACCTAAGGAACACTACTTTTCACCAATCCTCATCTCAAGCTGTAGACCACTACTCTATGGATGCAACCATCCAACCAATTTCTTATCCACCAAACAGTCCATTCATAAAATCTGTCTCTCTCCAATTTAGAGAGAAGGATGTTGTGAGGGACTGAGCCAAAGGCTTTACAGAAGTCCAGATAGATGACATCCATAGGTCTTCCCTTGTCCACTGATGTCGTCACTCCATCATAGAAGGCCACTAGGTTGGTCAGGCAGCACTTGCCCTTGGTTAAGCCATGCTGGCTGTCCCAAATCACCTCCTTGATCTCCATGTGCCTTAGCATATAGCATAGCTTCCAGTAGGATCCGTTCCATGATCTCCCCAGGCACAGAGGTGAGGCTGACAGGTTGGCAGTTCCCAAGGTCTTCCCTTCTACCCTTTTTAAAAATGGATGTGATGTTTCCCTTTTTCCAGTCACCAGGGACTTCACCTGACTGCCATGACTTTTCAAATATCATGGAAAGTGTCCTGGCAACTATGTAAGAGCTCAAGAACACTCAAGAGCAATCCTTTCCTTTTTGTTTTGTTTTCTTTCTTGTACGACTACTCCTTTTCTTCCCATCTTCAGCTCTCTCTGACCCTTATGTCTCTTCATTTGTGAAAATTCTACTTTTTTCTTTTTTAATCTGTTCCATCATTCTGGGTTTCATTTGTACCCATCTTCTTGAGTTAGTCTTCACTCCAATATGTACCCAGTTAGGACCTATTCTAGGTGGTGCTTATCTGATCAGCACTTATGAATAACACAGCCTATGGGGCTTTTTCATTTTCTTATCTTTTTCTTTCTTCTGCCTGCATCATCTTCATTTATAATATACATTATTGCACTCATCTCTTTTAGCACTTCCAAAGTATTTTTACTTTCCTCACTTAAAATATAACTTACAGCACGTTTCCTGCCAAAACACAGTTCATACATAATATTGTGAGTATTCTCCCTTCTTAAACCTCTGTTAACATCTTGGAAGAAGTTTTACTCAAGAAAAAATTATGCTGATTATGCAACACTTACTGTCCTCTGCTGCTTGATCCCTGCAAACTTAAACTTATTCTATAGCTCCCAGATTCTTGGTTAATCGTGCACAAATTTTATTCTACGGAATAAAGCAAGTTGAAATTTTCCCAGTTACTAATATGCCTGATTTACTATTACTCCCTCTCCATGCACACTAGACCATGGACTGTACTAATTCTAATGCCTACTTGTAATGCAGCATATCACTAGTAATTTTTGCGTGTAATTCTACAGAGCTGATAGCATATATTTTTCATTGTTGTCAGTTAGACAGATTTTTAATCCTCTTGCATATTTTAAATAGGAATTTATTGAAAAATTGAATTAATATTGCTTTATATGTACAGGTAGAACAATTATTTTATTGTTTGTTTTCAAAGCAGCAGTCACAGAAAATAATAGATCCTGTTTTCAAGGATGATCTATGCTTTTGGGGCTGGGGACCAAAATCCCATTTGACTTACACTAAGGACCCAGTAATTTTCTGTGAGGTTTACCAGCCAAGTTCTTGGCCCCACAATGGATGTAGGTACTGAACATGGATTTAGATAGGATTTAAGAGCATGGCTTCAAATGCATGATTTTGAGAATTTTGAACTTAGATGCTGCCTACCTCTGCAATTGCCAAAGCTCCCTAATGCCTCAGGCTTTAAGTTCTCATGCACATGAAGCTCTGCCACTGCTCATTTCCAGGATGACATCTTTCTTGACTAATTTGATGTCTTTGTCGCCTAATATATGCCAACACACCAACTGGAGCACAAGATTCGTAATACTGGTCTCTGCTTGTGACCTCCATACTAAAAGGGAGAAGATGACTTTCTGTAAGAACATATAGATGAAAAGGCCAGGTTTTCACAGCACACTGCATTTCTATTGATGGGTGCACATTCTTTTACAGAATGTCTGTTACAGTTGGCCATTTCCTAACTGAGCGCTTGTTACATCCCTGTATAGAAGAATCCTGTGTTGGACTTTATTTTGACAGGGAGAAATAAGTGAACTTCAAGTAAAAAAACTACTGAAACAGGGCTCAGTTATGCCATATTTTGTGCAAACTACTGAAATCTGACCATCACCTGGGTTAACATAAGCATTAAAAAATTATTCTAGTAGGTGATACAAAATTCTACCAAAATTTATGGCTCTATTTGCCTCATGAGGCTGCCTACACCAAGTCAGGATATACTCTGTTCTGTCAAAAAAAGGAATAAATTCAGGAATAAATCTAGAGAAGCCAGGTTGATAGCTAGGGCTTTCATCTGCAAAGGCAGAAATTTTTGAATCCACTTCACAGATCTTCTCTAATATTTAATCCAGTGAATGTATGATCTCAAGTATATGAACAGTCCAAGGAGTAGAGCCTAGATCAGGCCTGGATTAATTTATATTGGGAAATCCAGAATGATTTCACTAAATAATATGTAATACAACACTACTAGCCAAATGAAGAAAAACTGTCTTCAAAACAGAAAACGCAAACCTTCCACAGCCTCTTCAGTCATATCTGTCTAACAATTTTATTTCAGACCCAAGGCCAAGCTCATTAGCAGTGGAAGGCACCAGAATAAAACAGCTAGTACCTGATGCCAGTTGCTGAGGCAGAGTACTCCCAGGAGCTGGAGAGTCGTATGCCATGGCATTAAAATCTGACTTGTCCCCAAAGCAGAAGGGCTTACCAAAATATCTGTCAAGATTTCAACACGTCAGTATTTGGCCTAGAAAATGGAAATGCTAATGGATTTCAGATAATTACAAAATATGCTACTCCTACTCTGCATTCAAGTGTTGAGGCCTATTTATTCCTCATTGGACTGGAAGAGTAGAAGGGAACATAAGCAAGTAATAACTCCTGTTGCTACTCTGCGCAAGACATTTGAGAACTGTTTGAGAATATAAATTTATGTTCACCTCTGTTTGTTCAAATAGTTAAAAGAAGTGCAGAAATGATGTCTAGAGACAGTCACACTTACTGTTTCCTGGACTATATTAGGCAAACTGCAGCTTGCAGTGTATAAGTGAATCAAATGGAAGGTGCAGGGAAGGGATATAATCTTTCTGTGCGGGTTTATGAAGTGGCACAGATATAACTCTTGTTCAGTCACCTTAATTTCTTCCTTACCTCCTCTTTTTTCTCTTCTTCAAAATACCATAATTTGAAACAAAGTTTGGAGATAATAGCACTCGTATAGTGCATGATGGCTCTTCGGGAATTTTCCAGTTTGGACCTGGTTCATGGGATGCTGCTATGCAGTCAGAGAAGGCAGACAGCAAGCTTCAGGGGCAGAAAATGTTGCATCTTCCTAGCCCTACAAGTAACAGGGGCAACCACTGTTCATCAACTATCTGATCATCTTCAAGGGTGAATTGGATGAAAGGACTGATGTGGTTCTCTGATATATAAGGAGAAAATACTGGATTTGTGTAGAAAGATTGTATCAGTGGTTTAGCAGCAGTACTGTTGTTACTAGAATATTCTGTATATTCCTGCCATATAGCACTGAAGAACTAAAGGATGGAGAGGGTTCAGTATGACTGAAGGATCGGAAAACACTGCCTGCAATTAAATCTTCAAAGGTCTGAATCCATTTAGTTTAACAAAAAAATAGTGATTTGATTATGAGCTGTAAATTCTAATTTGGGTAACAATCTGATTGTAGCTGGCTCATCAACCTTGTAGATAAAGATAAAAGAAGATCCAGTAAGTGCAAATTGAAGCAAGGAAGTTCAGGTTCAGAAAAAAAAGAAGGTGAGAACTTTAAGAAGAGGGATAATTAACCACTGAGATAAACTAACAAGATTATTGTTAGGTATACTGTTAGGTTGTTGGATCGTTTGCTTTTTTCTTTCTTTATTTTATAAAAGGAATGTTTAATTCATGAAAATTTATGCAGGAAAGCCTTATGGCATTCATTATTCAAGAGTTTAGAATAGATGATAGTGATGATGATAATAATGATAATACAGAGTTAACATCTATTCTGAGTGGAAGACCGAGTTTAATCCATGAATATTTTCCCACTGGCTTGATTTCATTGTTGCTTTTGATTACATTAAAAATTCTTTCACCACACCAAATTTACTGGTAAAAGAAGCATACACAAACCTTAACTGAAACGAAATATGTTATTTCTGAAATAATTAAAAAGAAAAGAGGAAACATTTGCTAAATATGATTGAAATCCTTCCATTGATTATTCAATTTTCAGAGCAGTGTAGCACAGCTGTGCCAGGGCAACTACCCATGGCCCAGCATTCCAAGAATAAAAGGTTTGTTGTGGAGTTTTTTAAACCAAATTTTCATGTGCCTTCCTAGAATCACAGAATCATAGAATCATTAAGGCTGGAAAAGACCTCTAAGATCATCAAGTTCAACCCAACACTACCATGACCACTAGACCATGTCCTGAGGGGCCACATCTGCAAGTGACTCCATCACTTCACCAGGCAGCCTGTTCCAGTGATAAACAACTCTTTCAGTATTTATATTTCAGCTGAAAACCCAGCTGATTGTATCAGGAGAGCATAATAGTCAAATATGGATTTGACAGAGAAACTTTCAAAGCCAGCTTCACCACCAAAAACTGCATGTCCTGTGACTATCTCCAAAATAGGATACTGGTCAGAATTGGACAATACTGTGACCATACTTTGACCCTTCATTGCTGGGGTTGTTAAGACAGCAGATTTTTTTAAATGCAGTGTATCTGAGATGTACTCCTTGTGTTTGTTAATGAGAGACTGAGAAACTGAAGTGCTTTTAAACCACAGTTTTGATGCAAACTGCAATTCCACATTACATTTGCTGATAGCTATAGTTCATATTTCCAGTCTCTAAAAGAAATAATAGACAGTCTTAATGGCATTCTTCTTTTTGAAGTCTAGTCTCTGAACTGTACATTACACCCAGCAGTTATCTTGAAGGGAGAGTAGGATGTTTTTTCTTAGCAAGCTGCTGACTCAGAATCACTTTGCTTGGAGGTGTGCCTTCCTCACACATTAGTCCTTTGCTTAGACCACTAGAGTAATTTCAAGAATATTTGATTCTCTGCATGGCAGTATGAGTTTTGAGTAATATTCCCATAACATTTTACACAGTGGTGCAAAATAGCATCCATACACAGTTATGTCTTTAAAAATTAATTTATTTTTAGCACATAGCTCAGAGTATTTTTTAATGTCCACATTTCATACTGCTTTTATCTTTGATTTGTGCTGTGGAGAAGTGCTAGTTAATGCAAAGTTCATCCAACATTTTTTTTTCATCTTTTAACTGACTTGCTATTTTTAGACAAGATAAGTTATTCCCTCATCTAGCTACTATATTTTGATCTGCTGCTAACAGGCCTCGAGTCAGCTTTAATATGTCATGTCCTGAAAAAAAGAGAGAACAGTGGAAAGGACACATAGCTGTGTATTTATAGCTGCACAACACATTCAGCGTAAAGAAACTCAACTAAAAATGCCCATAAACCCCCAGGTTGGTAGTGTGGCAGCCAAAAACCATCCTCAATAGCTTCTTGTTAAGCTTTAGATGGAGTGTCACAGCAGTTTAGGAACATGCCAGGACAAACAGTCTCATCATTGCCCCTGACCCTGGTGAATTACTCCAACTACCTCATCTGTGATTACCCACGCTTTTGTAACTGAGCTGGAAGAAAGGTCAGGGACTTGATTCAGTTGAGTCCCTCACCTTGGCAGGATCAGCTGCATCAGGTTCCTGCTTTTGTTGGCCGGGCAACTGCTGGTGCTGTCACAAGGGAGAGAAGGAACATGCATATCAAAGGGAGAGAGCTTTGAAAGAAGCTGTTCAAGCTTCCTGGCCAATGAATTCTTGCCTTTTCCATGTGTATTAAATGATTTTCTAAGAAATTAAGACATATTCAGTCTGTATGAGCTGATGCAGAATCACTAGCACCTACATTATTACAGAACATCTACTAGGTTTCATAACAGGTAGATTTAAAAGCTAGATGTTTTATAACAGATAGTCTTAGAATTAAAACCAAACTGCCATGAAAATTTTGTCTTGCACAGAGCCGGCTTCAACACCCCCTGACTCAGCAGCTTCCCCATTCACTCCCTCTTCACCACTGTAACCTTGCAGCCCTGCAATACAGTCTTGCCATTGCTGAGCTAGAGGCCATAGGGACTGACCTTGCCAGGTCTGCTCTGCTTGAACATATCTTGACCTGTCTTCAGGTCTAAGGTGTCTATGGCTAATTTGGTCTACTTTTGCTTATCTTTGTGTGGTACAACCATGGTTTTATACAGAGAGCTGTAATAACCAGTTATTCTGTATAGAATGAGATATTTGCAACTCTAATACAATGTTGTGTAGAGAAATACAAGCATGCTATCATAGCAGAGACCTTGAGAAATGGAGAGGTAGGACACAGCATGGAAGAGTTCAAGTCTGGCATGATGAGAGATGGGGCACAAGCTGGCACTTGAGTGCCCGTAGCTATAAACCACTCATCCGTGGGCAAAGCAAGGCAGGCCTGAAGCTGGACAAAGCTGGTTTTAATGGTAACAAAGTGAAAAAAACAGTAGTATCTAACATAAAAAGCACCATGGATCGTAAGTTTTGATGTAACACAGAGCTGCAGAACAATGAACAAAGTGAAAACTGCAAATGTGCGTTAGTAAATATATAAAAATGAGTAGAGTATAGGGGAAGAAACTAGCAACAACACTGGATTCTTCCCAGAGAAGGAGTCTGGAGTCTGATGGCTTACAGTCTTATCCTCTCCAGCAGAACAAAGCTGCTGACTATAAATTCAGAGGAGGAATGAAAGGGTGAGCATTCCCCAAGAAGAGCACAGAAAACTAAGAAATTTTAACTATATTGTCACTATTATTGAGACTTTTTCTATATCTAAGTACTCTAATTGCATTATTATTATTCTCTTTTTTTAATGTAGCAAATAGATCCAGAGCAATAATGATACTTGAATTAGACCATTAAGATTTTCATCATACTAACAATAAATTCTTGGCTTTACATATATGTGCTTCCTCTTTGTCAATTAAAAATGCCACCTCTGTCTCAGTTGCACTTGTTACTAGTTTAACAGCAAGTGCAACCATGGATAGTTGCGGTCTCTCAGAATGAGGGGAGACCACTGTTCCATGAGATAAATCATGTTCAATAGATGCGATAGGGACAGGATGTACAGATATGAGGGTCATCGATGGAATTACTTGTCTGGGAGGGGAAAGATGCTTGGATTGCTTTGATATTGAATAATCTTTTGTTATAAGAGAAGCATTTTCAACCAGAAAACATCACCAGAAAAAGTTTTGGTTTTCAATTAACTTCAGATTTCCATCTTTTTACAGAAAAAAAAGACTATCAAAATTAGAGATTTTTCCTTTTTTTTTTTTTTTTTGAAGCAAGATGTTTCAATTATTTGGAGGAGTTGCTTCTGTAATTTCTTAAGATAAAAAAATGTGAAATTGTGTATCGTATTTTCATTATATTTTTACATGAAATATTCTTGACATTTATTCATGCTTTCTCTTTGGTAAACATCTCAGAATCATCATTTTCAGGAGAAACAGAGCTTTATGAACTGCAAGAGCTCTCTGAACAGCTTGATTAAGTCTATTGTGACTGAAATGTGTAAATCATTATTTTACAAATTAATATTTATTGGTTCTAAAATACGCATAAACTAGTCTCAATTAAAAAGATAAATAAATTTCATCGTCAAGTTCATATAATTCCTTCCAGGCTGTAATTTGCACCATGTTCTCTTGGGATTTCAGGACTTTACATTGGCTTCTGCATCTCTTCTTCAAGATCCTTTTTGACTAGTAGAAAATATTTCTTATGCTTCTCTTAAACTCTTCATTATACTATTGATTGTGAAGTATTCTTGACTCCAGCTCAACTAGGTAATTAAAAAATATCAGTTTAAGCATGTGAGATGTCTCATTGAACACAATTTTTCAGTGTTGATCAGTACTTAAGAGCTTAGAGAATGTTTCTTCTTTCAGAGCAGATCAAATGCTACTTCCCTCTCAGTAAATTATGTCCTCAGTCAGTCATTAATCTAATCCTGGTCCCCTTCGAAAAGGCGAGTGTTACCTTTTGATTCAGAACTAGATCTCAGTACCTGGACTTCAAAACCTGCTCATTTGAAGAGGTAATTAATGTCTATGTCATGAAGCAGGATACTTATTATCAGGTTTAAGATATTTCATTAGGGGTACAGCTTGTTCCAAGGAAAAATAAAATTAAAAAGTCACTGTAGCACTGAGCACTGTAATGTCCCGATGTTTATGTTCTTTGGCTCCTTATCCTCAGAGAAATTCAAAGCAGTGCCAATAATAAGATTTGTGTCAGCAAAGAGTCACCTCAATGTAATAGGACCCAGAGGAGATAGGGGTATCTCATAAATCCTTTCTGACCCCAGAGCACCTTACAAGCTTCTTACTTGGACTGATAACTCAGCTCTAACCAGAGCTACTCTTTACTTGGTACTAACAGAAACGTGCCAGCAGTCCCCCTTCAATATGGATTTGATTAAGTACCTGAATCAAAAGTCTCTAGACTTGAGAGAGTGTACGCTGTCCTAGCTCTGATGTGTGTTCAAGATATTAAGATCTATCCACTGCTGCAAATACTGCACTGGGCCATGTGGCACTTATATCTGAGCTGGTACAGCCACTCCCACTTCCTCTTAATGCACGAAGGGTGGAAGTGGCTGCTCATCCTTTGCCCTTCTGGACACGGAAGTTCTTCCCGCCACCACAGCCACATATTCATTCTGCAAGCTTGTCACTGGGAAGATATTCATGTGTGTGCATTGATCCTTGTGACATGGTGATAACCCAGGAAAAATAAAGATTATTTTTCATTTATGTGCTTTTATGACTCACATCTGCAAGCTCTGTCTCTTATGAGAACAACCAGAATTCAAGATTGCAAATAGACTAAGATGGGGAACAAATTTTTCTCTACCTGTTGAAATAAATCTTAAATCTCCACACCTATAATCTATCTATCCATCTGCCCTAGACATAATTTCTGTCTTTTCTTCTAGAAGGAATGGACATTTGTAGTTGGACAGAAAAGGAATTACTTTCCTGTACATATCTTTATCTATCTGAAACTGCAGCCTAGAGATGTCCTAATTACTTTCCTTAATTTTTGACCCATCCTTTCTCCAGATGTGACATGTGGTGGCATCCTTGTCATGTAACATGGCACATAACCATTTATTCATTTTATGTGGTCATTTTAGCACTCTTAAAGCCAGCAAACACAATCAGAAACGGAAACCTTACAAATTCAAAATTTCTTTCAAGTAGAAATTTATCATATGGGAAAATAATGTTGTAGTATAAGGTTTCACAACTGCACAGCCAAGATATTGATTAAAATGTGAATCTTTTAAGTGGACTATTGTTGATTTGGAATCCCTGGATCCAAAGTAGTAGAGGTCCTACCCTGTGGCACTGTATTTAAATTCTGTACAGAATCAGATAGCATATAGGTCTCTCAGTAGCAGGCATTAAAATGATACATGAGATATTTACACATGACATATAATAGCTCAGTACCACATGAATAAGAGCACTGATATCCTTTTTCGTGCTAAAGACTTATGAACTGTGATAATTTGAACAAATTTCCTAAACTTTTTCAATGGTCACACATGAACACTAGTAACTGCATTTTGTCTTTCAGTGAAAGGATAATCTTACTTGTAAAAGTTTTAAGACAAGATTATGAGCCACAAGTAGCTGTCAATGAATTAACATTTGAAGTTCTACATCCTTTAACCCGCTCAACATAATTAAAACATTTCTATTTCTACTGAAAACTGTTTCAGCAGCTTTTAAACCAGGCTCTGATATTGGTCATTTTACATCATCACTAAAATATGGTACATTCTGCAAAAGCCAAAACCTGTATTCAAGTATTTACATCACTCCTGCAATTGCTATTGATGGTCACTAATAGTTAAAGCTATCACTAAACCCACTAATTTTAATGACACAGCTTATAGGCTATAAATTATGCTCTTCCTCAAGTGTCTAATTAAATTGAATCCTAAAAGATGTAGCTGGATCTGCATTTCCTGAATTCCTTTAATGTCATGATAAAGTAATTTGAAATGATTGATATTAAATACTATTTTGCACTTCTGTAACTCCTTGTATACAAACACTGAAGAAAAAAAATTGTTACACTTGTAAATGACCCCTTATTGCCCATAATAACTCATCATTATTGGAGAATTTTCAGTCATACAAGTAATAAGATCAAATATGTGTGTCTAAAATCAGATGTATGAAGTATAATTTTCAAATATGATTTCTAACTCCATGTAAAGGTGAGGTTTCATTCTCAAGGTTGCTGAACAATCCTAGCTTAAGTTATACTTTTTTCAATTCCTCTGAAAAATCAAGGTGAATAGTGTAAACATTTTCACTGAAGTGACATCCTGAATATCATCAGGGAATGTAATGGCACTGATAGTACAAACCAGATCTTCCCAATTTTTTTTTGCCGTCAGCTATCCTGAACCTTGACAGGTACTGCAATCATTTCTTCAATGTTACTTTTTGAGAATGTATTTTCCTGCTTTCTAAGACTTCTTATTCAAGAATATTTCTGATCTGGAATCATAAAAGTTGCTAACTTGTTTGTATGAATTTGTTTTATCCCCTATTTTAAAATAGATTTTCAGATCTTGAGAATACATCTTTCCTCAACAAATTGCAAACCTCAGTGCATGCACAAAGCCAGTTTATTTCCTTTGTAACTGCCCTTTTATCATAAAAAAGATAATTGATATTAACATTGAATCACTCACCCTGCAGCACTACTTTTAAAAGCCCTGAGAGCCACGTTGGTAACTCCATGTTCTGATCATTAACATCAATTACTGTTTAATTGACCACAGAAAATAAGGATTTTGACACACCCTCATAAAGAAGATGAATAAAAGCCTCTTTCAACATATTATTCATCAGTATAGTGTCTATTTTTATCAGGATCCCTGCCATGTGATGCAATCACAAAGAATGGACCATTGACTGCAGTAGTAACACTTCTTATATCACGATGCTATTCACAAATTTGCCACCAAAGGTATGTACTCTAGCCTGGGATAGGTTCACTTAGAACAGTAAGAGATGCATTGTGCTTTGGTTTTTGAGCTGTTCACAGGCAATGGCATAAGAGCCACATTGTGGTTTTTGAGTAGCTACTCGCCTGTATGGATAAACTGTTGCAAATTTTTTACCTGATGTTTCTCCTTTGCACAGTGCAGAACAAAATCCAAAGCCCATGGGAGTTATTTTGCTATAACTTCCCATTATCAGTAGCAAACATTAACAAATCTCGTCTGGGTTATTAAAAGAAAGTCGGGAGCTACATAACCATGGAAACACAATTTCCAACCCCCTCAAGCACATGACTGCTCCAAGCCACGACAGGTGAAGCCCTGGCAGCAGGAAAGCCTTATCCAATGGATGTGCTCACAATAGAGGCATTAAATTATGTTCATACTTATATTTAATGGAGTTTTCAACATGGAATTGGGCTTTTCAAAGGAAAAACACAAGCACCTAAAAGGACAAAGCAGTTTTTCCTTTAACTTGAATGAGCTTCATGTTGTTTTACCAGTACTGTTAATTTGTGCGCTATGATAGCACCCCACGACATGTACACAGACCTGCTTTGTTTTAGGCACTTGCACAGACACACAGCAAGAGACATTTCTGGTCCTGAAGAGCTTACATGGCTTACAAATAACATAGACAAAGTTTGAGTACTTGAGAAAGATCCTCGCTTGACCACATCTTTAAACACACACTACCAATCACACCATCAGAAAAGCAAGTTGCTTTACTGAGTCAATGCCTAGCTGATCCTAAGGATACACAGAAAATTTGCACTGGAGTCAAAAGTTCAATCTATGTTTCCCATGTACCACTGTTGCCTCAGCAACAAAACCCTACTGTCTTCTTAAAAGAGATGTGCATCTCCTGTTCTACTGATCAGGTGCTTTTCATAAGAACAGATTTCACTACAAATTTAAAAACTGCCACTGTCACACTTCTTTCACTCCTCCATAAGGGAAAACTACAACCAAAGATCTTCACAAATGTCTCAGAAACAGCTGATATTTTTGCATGCCAGGTACTCAGGTTGGTGACAGAAAAGATGTTGAAACTGTTATTTCAACACTTCCTTTGTTGTTAAACCTGCTATTTCAACATTTTGCTCCTTGGGAAGTTCAGCTTTCACGAGGCTTTCTCCTGTTGAAGCTATTCCTAATTCCACACAGCAAAATTAGCCTTGCACTCAAAGCTCCCTAGTCCAAGCACATCCCAAGCTCTCAGAGGGACTGTATTATATAGCCCCACTGCTGGGGATGCTGACTGGGGCTGCCCAGTGCATGCTCACCGCTTGGGTAGGCAGAACCTCCAGAGGCAAGCTCAGACCACAGCACAACCATTCAATGGCACTATCAGAAGCTACACTCTTTTTATTCCTTCTAAAGACAGATTGCACAGGATGCATATTATTTATTAAATAATCTTCAAAACCCATTTAAAATTTCTCCTTGGGGAAAGCAAAGAACTGCATGTGATCATAGAGAATCATGTTGCTTACAGCCCTTTCAAAAGGCTTTAGTAGTACAGTAGTAAGAGATATATGCAAACCAGAGCAGAATATTGACACTGTTGTTTTAAACAGAAGCATCCCAGTGCTCTGCATCACAACCACTCCTGCAGGAGTGCTTCCAGCAGGCTTCAGTAGAGAAGATGATTTTGAGGATCGGAAGATAGCATTTCCTGAGTCCTATCTGCTTTCTATGCTGACAGGAGAGAAATGCAGAAGTCCAACTTGGTGGCTGCATGACTCTTTCATCCTCAGGGTCCTCTAAGGAGATGTGCTCCTTAAAATCTGGTTAAGGCTTTGATCCCTGGGATGTACACATCCATATGAGCTTGCTGGTCACAACTCTTCCAAGCAGAACGCCACCCATCCACAGAAGTTCCTAACATAAGTATTATCTCACCAAAAATGGTAAACACTTGGCTCTGGGGGCAGCCCATGATGCCTAAAATACCTGCCTCAGATTTCCCTGCTCTCACTAATGCTGCTGAAAACCAGCAGAGGGAAAGTCTCTTGTCCTAAAGCAAAGTGCCCACACAGAGTACAATAAATTGGTAAGAAGTGTCAAGGTTGTTAATCCACTTGTCATCCAGGCTACTCAGCCGTCTTCTAATGATGAGAACCTAATGGAGCAGGACTGCTGTTCCGTGTCTTTTGTATTTTAATCCAATAATTAAAACAGTGACCCCAGACATGAAATTCCTGAATCCACAGCACTGAATATTATTTCAGGAGCACAGGTAGCCTCTTGTATCAGCTTGCTTTGTCCCCCTCCTGTTAAAGCCAAACCACTGCCAGTGAAGAAAGCAGGACCTAAATGTCTAGGAGGCCAGGCAACTGGGTACCTGCTCTCCCTATTTGAATGGGTTTGCTGAAAACAGGAATTTTGTTTATATGCAAAATCTGAATTCAGCCTCCTAAGTGTAATAAAAGTCTTGTATCATAAATGACAACTCCATGGCACATCCAATGCAGTATGAGTTGCTCAGCTCCCAGGTAACTGTGAGGTTTCCCACTGCAGCAGACAGATTTGCTCCAGTGTCAGTGCTAGCAGAACATGCCATTCCCACATCAGCCAGCTGAAGAAATGCTCTGGACACACCTCGCTGCCAGTTGGAGTGCAAGAACACTTTCCTTTCAGAAAATTAAAATGTAAATGGCAGATTTAAAAAAAAATAGGCATAGCCTTGCTAGGAATCCTGTCCAAAATGAGCAGATGTAATTACATCCACCTGTAAGAGTACTGGGCCAGACAGGTACGATTTCTATTCATTACCATTACTGAGTAGGTGAGTGTAATGAGAGGGAGAAGATCAGGAGCTTTTTGATCCCCTTTATGCATGAGGCACTGGAAACACGGCTCCAGATGTGCAAGTGCAATTTCATAAAGTGCCACCACATCTGTTAACTATAACATATTCAGTGCTATTCTGGTTTTTTAACCCCATCAGCTGACTGATGCCATTTTAGCCTTTGTATTGTTCTACCTTGTCTTAAAAGGACCTGCTAGGTCCTCACACTATATTTGAATTATTTAGAGGCTAATGAAGGACATTTGTCCTTCCTGTTTTTCAAACCAGCCACCTCTTTTTCTTTATCATGGTGCATAAGCTTTTTACTTCTGTTGACTATTAACAATAAGACACATAAATACCCATTCTTTAATTAATTTCATCCCAGCAAACACAGAACACTGTCAGTTATTACAAGAATACTGTATTTTTGCACAACAGAAATGAAACATGAAATATCCTGTAATGTAAGTTCAAGTCTCCTTGAAGCACAAGCACAGAACCCAAGTTCTTGGTGGACAACTATTAATTATTAAACTGTTTGGCAAAAAAAAAAGAAAAAAGGCGTGAGGGGAGCATCATTACTAATTGCAGTGCTGCCCATTTTAATGTTGGCACTTTCTCTGGGAATTTTGCCAGAGATGGATGCCCATATGGCTACAAAGCACCCTCAGGCAGGATATGGGAGCTCATCTCATTCCTACTACTCCATGAAACTGAACAACTATACTTAGACATCCAGGGAACTTTTAGGCTAAACAAGAGGACATGTTATGATTATATGGAAATGTTCTTGGAGAATAGACAGACTAGGTTGCTATTGACTCTTTGAGGGAATTTACATATTCTTAATGTAAATTTAGGCAAGATTTATGTAGACTATATTTCATTAAAACTAAGGCTTAAAGGAGAAAAACCCATTATAAAGATTATTTCCTTTATACTCAAGGCCCTTTTTTCTGGATAGGAACAACAGATACCAGAGAATTTATCTTTGAAGGAAAGAACTGCAGGGAAACCTGTCTTTTAGTCATGCTCCTTTATCTCCACAGCCATGTTATGTACATTTTCACTTGTGAACTCTATCTACCTGTGTATTTTGGCAAGATCCTTGAAATAACCTATTTTATTTGTTAGACACTGCATTGACATCACTCCAGCACTAACCACATCATTAGGGTCACAGAACTGTGAGAGCTTGACTTGGCCATTATCACTATATGCTTGATGTCGACACAGTCTGAATTCAGAAATGTCTTATTATCTCAACGGTAAGTTATTTGCATGCATACATACTCTTATGTCAGGAGACTAATTGATTTCTATTTATAAAAGCAATATTTCTGTGTCTTAATATCTATATTAGCTTATCTATACATAAAAAAATCTTTGTCTCTTCTTGAATCAGACTGTTGCCACCTGTTTAACTGTTTGTATCTTCATCCTGGGAGCTGCTAACTCATGAAGCTGGTGCAAAAACCATACAGAGACTGATGTTTTTCTACTTTATAGGAGTTACTAATATGTACAATCCATCAAGCATCTGACCATCACACAGGAAGTAATTCTAGCCCCTGAAAGGTTCTTCCTTCTCCATTTTTTTTCCTATCCATCATGGGACTACACAAGAAATTAAAAGAAAGAGTGCCAAACAGCTGGGCACATATGATTGCCCAGATGAAAATCATGACCATCCTTCTCTATTTCTGTGCAGGGCAAATGATGTTCCTGTTACTCCCAATGGGAGTACTGGGTTCTGTTGCTCATTGGAGATGAATTGTTACTGCAACATGGAGTGGCCCTCCAGAAGACCCAGGCAGACCTTACTGGGGTCTTGCTGGTCACAGTGATGTACCCAAACCTCCATCAATCTCACAGTGGGCATGACTATGTTTACAGCATGTTAAAAGCAGCCTAACTGAAAGACATTTCCAAGAAGCAAAACTTAAATGAATTTCTATGATGAGAAGAAATAATACATCCCTTTTATTCAAGTCATCAGTCAAAAAACTGTTTATGTCATTCTCATGGAGAGCCTTGGTGTCAAAGATGAGGAAGAAAATGCAATAATGGGTCTGAAGGAGAAAATGAAATGCTGGGTGTGAAGAATTATCTCTATATCACAGTTCAGTGCTCCTCCAGTTCTGAAGGTAGCTGGGCAGGTGATGTGCTGTAGCTATCTCGTATAAATTCAGCAGAGCCGAAGTGTACTTCATCAGCCAGGAGACTGCAGTGTCTGGTTATAAGTATGGGAACTGGGAGAGCTGGCAGCTCAGATCCCACTTCTTCCCTTGTGGCTGGGACCATGCCATCATGCTACACCAGAAGGAAAAGACGATATTGTTATTAGCAGACACCTTACTGTGCTATCTTCAGATGTGGCTTAATGCCCTTAGCATGCTTAGTATGTGATGAATACACAAAGATTAAAAACAAAAAACTTTCAGAATGTGCTTATGCTTAACAGATTTCCAGGCAGATGGACAAAGTAAGTATTTTTCCTCCCTTGAAATATTGGTTATGTTCTCATTTAATTAGCACATAATCATTTTTAATGGAAATTAGAAAATTGGTTTTGTTCCTAATTCACTGAAATAATTTCTGCTACTACTCATCTAAACAAATAGAAGAAATAAAAGAATCAAATCCTAAACACATAAAACACATACTGCTAATTGATGTCCCATTTTTAGCATTTTTTTTCTACCCAAATACAACTAGTAGATCCATATACAAAAATTTTATGAGCATGAGATAATTTGGTCATCACTGCATCAGGTCTTTACTATGATATTCTTCAAAGTATTTAGTAAAGTATTATCAGCCTCCAAAGGTTTTTATGGTATGTCCTGCCAAATAGCAATTAAGTTGATAGTGATTTCTGCATAAGCGAATATCCAGATCTATTGACCCAAGAGTTAAATATTAATTGAGGAGATGCCAAGGTCAATATTCTCCTGAAGCAAAAAAGAACCCTGGTGTTCTTATCAATAAAAAAGTTGCATCAAATACCACATGTACTGAAATCTGTTGCTCAGATCCCTAATTCTTCTGCTAGACAAATAAAGGATCTTCACGACAGAAGGAAATCTTTGTTATAGGTGAGAGTATAAAGGGAAAGGTACAGTCAGACATCCCAGAGCCCATTTTCCATTATTTTCCTTAAAGTAAACTATCTGGTGTTCAGGAAATGTTTCAATCACGACATGGACAGAATAGTTGGGTGCTTGCCTCAGTTGCAGAGGTTACTCTTCCAGATTCATAATCTCTGACTATGACTCTTAATCCAAATTTAGGTGAAGTCACAGAAAGAATTAGATCTTACACTAATGAGCTGGGTAACCCATCTCAGCCTTGCTTGGGGATCATCTGAAATATTATGACTATTTATAAGAATACAAGAACATGTATGAGAATAGTTGAAAATGGAATTAGGTAGAGAGGAATTTCTGATGCAAAGATCTCCCATCTCTTTTCAATTAAAAAAATGCAAGTAATGGTTTCAAAGTATTCACTAACCAATAAAAATTCAATTTTCATACCTGATATGGTATAGCATTTGCTTTGTAGATTGTCAGAAAGTGTTAAAAGGTTGAAGTTGACCTAAGTTAGATACTAGTATTTATATTTAAATCACCTGAATTATCTGCATATGTAGTTTCAGTAGGGGCTTATTATTCCCCAGCTGCAGCTCTTTCAGACTCAATAGGACTTACTGTGTGGTAAAACAACATTCAAATCAGCAACAAGAGATGCAGTTTAGGGCCTGACTGACTCACATAGTCACTCAGCAGATCAGAAAGCAGGGCAGAAATCAAATCAGCATCATTTCCAGTCTCATAGATAGACTATTTACCCACCAAATTGTTTAAGGTAAAGGCTGAAAAACAATCTGTGAAATTATAAGGTGTTCAGTAAAAGACTTTACTACGCATTGAGTTGAACTCTTACCCAAGGTCAGAATTAGAATGCAAACCAAAATTTCATCTTAAGTCAAAATAGCACTACAGCACTTGCTTTCTCAGTTACTGTTATGAGATCAAAGTGATCAACACAATTCCACTGTGAGAAGAAAAGTCATTAACATATCTTTATTTGATTGATTAAACATAGTAAATAGATACTTTCACAGATAAACTGATGGTACTATGCTAAGCATGAGGCTTGAAGAGAGTGGAAAAATGATCCTACACATAATTTATGCTTGAAGAGTGAACGACCTGTGGAAAATCCTGATACAACTAACTTTAGCACGTAGACCAAAAGCTCTGTTTTATATGGATGCAAGGATGAATAATGCAAGGACAGAAGGATAAACAGTCCCAGTTAGAATGTCAGTGTGGGAAATCCCATTCCAATAATTGGAAATGGACATTCAAAAAGTTGTGTGTATGTATCTTACCTAGTAATTTTATGAGCTTTTATATAGGGCCAATAAGACACAAATTCTTCTAATTTTTCACAAATATATCTTGTACAATACATAGTAAGACTCAGCCTTGCATTAGCAAGCTTTCTTGTGTGTGTGTGTGTGTGTGCGCGCTCATTGATCCATTATTTCTCCATACAATTTCTTTGGAATAAGGGCTATGAAATAAATTCAGATGAACAGAGGTTTTGACTAGAGGGGTTTACAAACTATCTGTCAAAATGCATGATATAATATCAGTTAAAGCAATTTTCAAATACTTGTACTGCTGTATTTTCTCCTGTGCATGTATGATATTAAGAATCCATCTCACCATTTATTTTTACACTGTTTGACACTAACCATGGGGAAAAAAAAATGAATGCATTTTTTTCTTATATTTGCTCACTCTACCTTCTGATATTTAAATGCAAATCACTTACGGTTAGCAGGATTGTTATTCTTATCTCCCTCAACCCTGTCTTTCTTGACTCTCTCATTTGTTCTGCTTTAATATATGTGAACTGTCTTTTTTAATTCCTACAAGGAGGTTCCCACAGGTCTGTTCTAAGAGGCACAGTAGTAAATGTTCTCTTCTTTCAGCTGGAAGAGCTGCTCATTTACATTCATTCTCATGCTGCTGCAAATTGTGAAAAATAATCAGAAGATTTTTTCATATATCACTGTTTCTCTGAAGTTCAAACCATTATAATAAGAAAATCCTATCCAGTATTCATAGAGAAAAATGTCAAACAGAAAATATGGACATATCAGGTATTCAGGTGACTGAATCTCAAACAATATTGTACTAGGGAAAGAGGACAAAAGCAATTTTGTAGTTAAATATTTCAGATAATTTAGAAGATGAACAGCAGGCAAAGGTCTCTTAGTCACAGCTCTTTTGTGTATGTGTGTGTCCTAAAATCTAAAATTGTAAGACTGTGACTGAGCAGAGAGATAATGCAGAGAAAATTGTTTGGTTCACTTTTTGACTTAGAAGTGTACTGCCATAACTGAATTCCAATTTCCAGTTAAGAAGATTTTATTGAAAACTGACATTTCTGAACATTTGCAAGATAGAAAATAAACTAGCAATAACATACACAAGGGAATGAGCCTAGATTCTTATGAGTATGTCCAGATTGCTTTATAAAAAGTTTAAGAAAATTGTAGAGAAAACTAAAAGGATGATTTTTCTTATTACAGACAATATAAATTTAAGGAATAAATACCAGCCTTTAATTGTTTGTTGTTGGATTATTCTTATAAATGAATTTAGCGATTGGGGAAAGTGCCAAATCAGAAAACTTTTTCTATACCCAGAAAAATGCAAACAAGCCATAAAGTAGCTGTTTGTGCACAGTCCCATAAATGCCTTTCTGCCGTGACCTAAGGGAACTACCCCACAACAGATCTTCCTGCTCAGGTTTTGGATAGTGTGTTGTGGCTTTCCATAAGGTAGCCCTGCTTCAGCAGGATGGTTGGACCAGGTGACCTCCAGAGGTTCCTTCCAACCTAAACCATTCTGTGATTCTGTGAAGGTGACTAGATATGTTGACAACTTCCTGAGAAAGGTACGTGTCCATTGTAAACTTCTCTGAGACTATTAGGCTTTGTCCTTATGGATCACAAAACTGTCAAGAGATGGTAACACATTTCACTCCCTCATGAACTGTCAGGCTCAGACTTCAGTACAGGGAAGTAATTTTAGTGTGTGAGTACCTTCAATATAGGAGCACTGCCATTGTGTCCTGGTTTGGCCAGGACAGGGTTAATTTGGTGCAGCCAGGCTATTCCATACCATGCTGACATCATGCCCCGGGGCCAGTTCTGATTCCTCAGTTCGAATGGTGGGCATGTGGCCGGTCCGTCTGTTTGTCGCTTATTTTGTATATTGCTTTTCTCACTGTTGTTATTGCTGTGGTTACTGTGATTGTTTCTTATGTGTCATCGTATTAATCTCTCCTTATTCCAACTCAAAAAGCATTCTCAGGCAATCTTGCTTTTTTCCCTTTGTCTGAGTTGAGGGGCAGCAGCAGCGGCCACGTGGCTCAGCTGCCAGGAGGGACTGAACCACCACATCTCTACTAAACCACCAGACATTAAATCAAGCCTACAAGGGTTTTTACTTATTTCCGTAAAGGACTATCTATATGCTTGAAATAATGTATGTGCATTTGTTTTTTCTCCCAGACCTCAGCCTTGTTCTGAGTTTCCTCCAAGCCTACCCCCAGCCCCAGTAGAAGCTGCTGCAGCTCTGCACAAACACCAGCCATTCGAGGGGCAGTCAAGTACTAGGGTTGAGTGCCCCTTATTTCTTCCAGTTGTATTTTTACACTGTTTTCTTTCTTTTGATATTTATAATTGCTTAAACTGCAATACCTTTCTAAGCATGTATTGCTGCAAGTCCCCTCTGGAGAGCTTCATTCTCCACCGCTACTACAGTCTCATTGCACATAAAGCCACTGAAATCCTTGCAGCTAAGCAGTGCTGACCTCTGGACTCTGAACCATTTTTTTTTGGTATCATCAGCTTGTATGGGGTTAGTCTTTGTAAGGGCAACATTTCTGCCTGTGGCCAGGATAAATCCTCAAATGCTATTTAAAATCATTCCATCAGCTTCTCTCTCCTATAGGCCTAGGGACAAAAATTTCAGCCTGGTTCTTCTAACAAATACAACATTTTATTTAAATGTGAAAAAGGATATTTGAGAGTGCATTACCACTTCCTCTTTGTGTAGGGATTAATAACTCAGCACTAGAGAGCTAACAGAGATGTCACCTTCTCCCCAATGGGAACAGCCCATCCTCCCAGAGCATTTCCCAGTGACCCAGGGATGCCCCTTCTGCACACAGCTTGGCTGAGTTCAGCCTGGGAAAAACAGTCTGTGAACAGACTGTGGTTTTTAGACTTTAATTCTGCCTCCTATGTCAGTAGTGAGATCTGGAAGTTCCCTTGTAGTCTGCAAATGTTGAATTTCATTTTATTATTGTAGATAGGTGGGCAGTGATTGTGCTCAGATCAGATTTACGTTTCAGACAAGGCTTTAAAGTTTAGATTTGAGTTATATAGGTTTGGTTTTGATGATGATTAAATTGTGCAGCCTTGTCTTGTAAGGTCTCTGCAATCCTGAATTGGTAAAACTTGCTCTCATGATGTTCTTCCCATGTCTAAAGTAGAAACAGAAGAATCAGGATTTTAGTTTGGACTTGTCCTAAGTGTGAATCCCTAGGAACAGATGGAAATTTGAATATATAAATTTAATGCTTCTGGGAATTAAAATATCACTTTTTGTTTTTCAATCATCTTTAAATCCTAAACACTTGATGTCAATTTCCAGTTTCTTCTTCTTGGATGTATTTTTTTGGAGTCCATTATCATTGAAGCACTTCACATGTACTTGTTTTCTTCAGTGATCTAAAATATGGATTAGATTTCCATTCATATGTTAATATTATGCCAGTTTCTTTGAAGATCAGCTCTAATCTTTCATCCATTTCTTTCCTCACGTGAGCTTTGCATGAGAAAATAAATGCCTGGATAGTCAAGTACACATTAAAATACAATGCTAATAAAATGAACTGTTGATCTGAAATATGCAACTTTCCAATGTCACCTTCCTTTATTTTTTTTTTTCTCTGCGGGACTCTTTCCTGGTCACACAACATGAATTTGGCTGGTAGTCTCAAGACTATTAGAATGCACTCAGTGTATATTACAAAATGGCCATTTCTAAGAACACAAATGTGCAAGTCAATGTGGTAAAAAAGCAAGGAATATTAGTGCCTCCTTTCTGAAAATTGGCTTAAGAGGATAACTTCAGATACAAAAAATACAGCATATTGCTCTAAAGACAAATGTTTTTACAGCATTTTAATACATGACAAGCATAAAGGTATTAACCTATCATGTCCTTTTTTAATGAAAATAATGCTTTTTGAGATCTCCAAAGAGCAGGATTCCTTAAATGAATATTTTACAACCTCTATTCTTTCTATGAATGAAAAGATGAAGTGTAGTGTTAAAGAAATACTACCTGAGAGTTTATTTGGATCAGACCTCTTTATTGGGATCAATACTAGGCAAAGTTAGCAGTACTCTTACCATTATGTCAGAGTGATGCTGTATTCCTGTATCAGCAGAACACATATTTTATGTCCATTGTACTTTACAGGAACCTGCCAACACTTTTAGAATAGAGGACATAACAGCATCACTTTTCTAAGAGCAAGTTCTGTTGGGGAAGCAATGCCTACGTAGGAAATACAGGATTTAATGAACACAAGAAAGAGTGATCATACTCCTACTTTGTTATACTTTCAACTTTAACTAGAAGCCCAGACACCTGGAGACATTTTTACTATCTTAACTAATTCCTGTCTAGAATGTTCAAAGGCAGCTATTTCAAAATGAAGGCTTCATTGTTTCAATGTCTCTCTCACTTTACTTTGGGTTAACTGCTTCACAGAATCTTGGCTATTATTTCATGATATTCAGAATATGTTACACTGTAACCTTGAAATGAAATGGTCAGGTGAAAGGAAAGCCAGAAATTTATGTTATTAAAAATATAATTTTTAAAGTCCCAAATAAAAGCAAAATAATCCATTGTGACAAATCTGGGTTTACTTGCCTTTGATTTTTTTCATTTTTACTTCTAGTCTTCTTCCAAAATGAAAGAGAAATCAGGAAGAAATGAAGAATGCTAGTATGTTGAAGTAGTAATCTTATTAAGTTTTGTCAGTCAGAGCTCATTTTTCTTAACTTCCCATAATGCCATTCATCTGAATTAATCAACTCATACACAGAATGTGGTTTGTGTTTTAAAGTGGGCTTTTTTCCCTCATGAGATACAGCTATGAAATTGGCAACTGAAAACAGATAAAGCATGTCTTAGTGGGATGAAGTCAGCTGCCTCAACAAACAACTCACATTGACACAACAATTAGGCAAGACTCTCAAAGCAGTTGCTGTATCAGATACTTCTCCTATCAACCAAATTGCAACAATTTGATTTACATAATTAAATGTAATTCTTCTTGCCACCTGCATAATATGACAAACAACTGAAAATATTTTTTTAAAAACTTTAAATATGTATTACTCTGAAGTGGTGGCTCTCCAGACTAACACGGGTCAAGATCCACTGAGCTCAGGTCAACTACTGAAGGATGTTCCAGGTTAGCCAGAAATTGGCAGATGATTCTCTTTGGCTTTATAATAATTTCTTCCGCAGTTTCTTGTATAAAATATCACAGGGATCACCCACAATCTATACAAGGTTTTGTCAGTAGTTTCCTATATATTTTTTTACAGCTACACAAAACCAGACATTTTTTGCCTGCTACAATACACCTCTCTGCTGAGAGACTTAGCTACAGAATCTAATTGCTATATCATGTTCTCCATCACTCCTATGATACTCCAGGGAAGTAAGAATGAGAAATTTATAACTGTGAAAGGAATCTCTTCACCCCTTTGGGCAGCTATGCCTTCAAATACTTCTAAATGGAACTTCAAGCATTATTACTTCAGCAGAGAGTCATCTTTATTCTAACCACATCTGGTACTCACCCGTCACTTTCCAGTTCACCCAAGAACAATAGCTCTTTTTCACTTTAAGACAATCTAAAATGAAACAGTTATGAGTGGTATCGTTAGGTCTTTAAGACATCTCAGAGTTAATGACTCAAAATCATACTGAACTAACTGGCAACATTTTAATTCTGTCAGACCCATGAGACTTGGGTTTGATCTCATACCAAAATACATCACAATTTGAGTAAACTCAGCAAGTCCATTGACTTCAGTTCTGTCAGCAGCTCAGGAACTTGGTGTTGTATTTCAGAAGACAGCTCCAAACTGACTTTCCTTTTCTGTGAACATCCACTGCGGCACAGTTCTCCCTGAATGGGCTTTATTTTGTGCAAATGGAGTCACTCTGGTTCTCAAGCTGTACAGGTAGAGTAGTTAGAAGAAAACAAAAAAGCTTTCTGGTTCAGCTCTTGGAAGAATGTTGACATAGCAAACCAGAAAAAGAATGGGATAAATGCTAATTAATCAGCAGAGAAGAATTCCCAGTTTCACACTACTGTAATTCTTTTGTGTTTGCTTGTTTCAAACCTTTGCCACAGGAAAATCACTTCGTAAATACAGAATAAGTATTCTGTCCTTGAACTCATGACATCTCACTCCTATTTATTGGACACCACTCTCCAAGATGTTGTCCAGTACTCTTCACCAAATCTTTCAAAAAGCCTACAGGTAATCTCAGGCTGCAAGGAGACACTGATAGGTATTTCTGTAGTTCTGATCATTTTGCTACCTCATCCTTCCAGATTATTGGTTTGAGTTCCCCATTTGACTCTTCAGCTCAGCTTCATTTCACTAGATGATCTAGTTCCAACCCTCCTTCCATGGGCAAGGTCACCTTCCACTAGATCAGGTTTCTTAAAGCTTCATCCAACTTAGCCTTGAACACTTCCAGGGAGGGGGCATCCACAACTTCTCCGGGAAGCCTGTTCCAGTGCCTCATTACCCTCACAGCAAATAATTTCTTCCTAATATCTCATCTAAATGTACCCCCTTTCAGTTTAAAACCATTACTCCTTGTCCTTTCACTACACGGCCTTGTAAAAAGTCCCTCTCTGACTTTCCTGTAGGCCTCTTTTAAGTACTGAAAAGCTGCTATAAGGTCTCCCTGAACCCCTCTCTTCTCCAGGATGAACAACCTCAAATCTCTCAGTCTGTCTTCATAGAAGAAGTGTTTCAGCCATCTGATTATCTTTGTGGCCCTCCTCTGGGCTTGCTCTAACTGATCCATTTCCGTCTTATGTTGGGGCCCCAGGGCTGGATGCAGTACTTCAGGTGGGGTTTCACAAGAGCAGAGTAGAAGGGGAGAATCAACTCACTCAACCTGCTGGTCATTTTTCTTTTGATGCAATCCAGGACACAGTTGGCAGAGTACTTTTCCTCAGTTCCTGTAAAATCAATAGAGAAAGACAAATCTATCGTGAGCGATTCATGACTTGGGTAGGCTGAGGTGTCCAGAGGTGTCCATCCTTCTCCTCTCTCTGAAGAAAGATGCTACAACAACTGTACATCTCATGGACACTGCTGGCAGAGGTGTGTAAAGTTAGCTGCACCTGCTCCAGACAGGCAGTCTCACATCCTTAGCTTACTTCATTTTGCATGGGAACAATAACACAGGGCCCTAGTCCTTGGTATGGGTTTTGGTATCATTGTAACACTATTTGTGGTTGCTTCTTTTGGCACATTTTTCTGCATGTCATTTTTCCATTAGCTCCAGCTTACGGATTACACGGCAAGTGAGCCCAATGTGCAATATTATATAATCAGAGCAGTGACTAGTCCCAGGAAAACAGATGGGATTCTTTATTTTGTTTTCCTTCACAAGCCTTTTACTTCAATTTTCATATCAGTATTGTCACAACGTTTTAAGGACTGGTTTCTAATGGCTTCTTAGCAGAACATGAATCACGCTCTAGTAGAGCTCTTTCCCATTCAACCTACAAAGCAACCAAAATGGCCATATTAAAATTTCTAACTTGAACTTTCTGTCAGGTGAGGAACAGCTTGAAGTAAAGAAGCCATGGACTATACAGTGCCAGCAAAAATATTTTCCTCTCATCCTTTCCAGATGCACTAGAATTGACAAGGAGTGACTGTATGTTGGTGGTAGCCAACCAACCTGTACACAGAGGTTAGTACCTAACTAAGACTGGGAAACAAGGATGAGAGTGGAAGAGAAAACACCTGCACCATAGAGCAGTGCTGGTGGAG
>JAVSBS010019721.1:65883-84550 GCA_033124195.1 Coracias cyanogaster
TCTGCCTTTGATCCTGATCCATGTGTTCCTGAATCCAGATCCCATCTGGAGTGAGTCCAGTCTGGGACTTCCCCAGTATCTGCTCCACAGCACCAGTGGTAATGGTGACGTAATGGCCATCAGGAGGGTTGGGTTTGATGGGGTTTTTTTAAATATTTGTATGTATTTCAATTTATTGCTGTTATTTTCATGAAAGCTGTTTTACTTTTCCAGCCCATCCGTCTCTCTCCCTCATTCCCTTTCTCCTCCTGTTTGGGAAGGAGAGGGGTTGACAGATAACATCTGTTATAGGTCTAGTGGCTGGCTCTGGCCCCAACCCTAAACCTTGACATTCCTGGAGGAGGTGTCACAAACTTTGTCACTGATCCTCTTCCAGAACTCCTTGGTGGTGGCTCTGCTGGCATTTCCTTCATCACCTGCCTGCTCTTCTCCCACCACTCCCTTTCAGCCCCAGACCTGTCCTCTGGTGTCTTTAAAAACAGTTTTATGGTGACTGGTTTCAGCAGGAGGGGTAATTCTCTTTGCTGTGTTGGATTTGATTTCAAATATATGGTTCAGAGTTTTAATCTGATGCAAGCAGGTGCCATCACAGGTGAACACTGTTAAAAGCACATGTTTGCTTCTGCTGTTGCAATCTGAAAAAGCTCCAATAGTCTGTGTAAGCATTGGCAGCCAAGTATTCTCAGCTGCAGATGTATTCAACTTTCTATTTAAAAAACAAATTTCAGACTTGCAAAAAGACTCAATTAAAGTAGTTTTAAATACAAAGCAAAAATTACAGGTGTTTCATTTAGGGAGCTGGTGTCAGGCCGCTGAGCTCATCCCTCAATTCCCAGGGAAAAGAGACCATTCCCGATGAATTCTTTTTGTACCAGACTCACACCAAGCACTGATGTCCAACCTAAACTCCCCTGGCACAACTTGAGGCCATTTCTTCTTTTCCTATCACTTGTTCCTTGGGAGAAGAGACCAACCCCACTTTTCTACAACCTCCTTCACGGAGCTGTCGAGAGCAAGAAGGCCTCTCCTGAGCCTCCTTTTCTCCAGGCTCAAGACCCCCAGCTCCCTCAGCTGCTCCTCACCACACTCCTGCTCTAGACCCTTCCCCAGCTTCATTGCCCTTCTCTGGCCACGCTCCCGCCCCCCAAGGTCCTTGGCCCCAACCTGATGC
Organism: Coracias cyanogaster; assembly: GCA_033124195.1. Lineage (NCBI taxonomy): Eukaryota > Metazoa > Chordata > Aves > Coraciiformes > Coraciidae > Coracias > Coracias cyanogaster. The sequence goes on from JAVSBS010019721.1 coordinate 67,055, forward strand.
CGGGCTTGGATGTTGGGCCTCCCCAGTGCCCAGTGCAGGGGGACAATCCCTGCCCTGGTCCTGCTGGCCACACTGGTGCTGATCCAAGCCAGGATACTGTTGGCCTTCTTGGCCACATGGGCACACTGCCCAGTAGTAGGAAGACAGTAAACAAAGGTGAAGGTCAACCAGGCAGGTTTCCTGGCACCAGTTCATCAGGCTGGGATCTGGGCTGAAGTGATGTAGAAAGGGGCTGCTACAATACTCATGAATTGGCAGCACATCCAGATCTTCTACATCACATGCAGGTCTGGTGGCCCTGTCCCTCAGGAAACAACAGAAACAGGAAAAAGGTAAAGGGAAGGGAGACAAAGGTGACCGGAGGCACTGAGCGGTCTGCATGGGACAAACTCACGACATCCGAGCTGGGAGCTGGAGCATCCCAGGGGAGTGTCCAGAGCTCTGCTGGCATTGAGCAACTGCTCGCTCACTGTAACACCGGGACTGGGACAACGTTACAGGACCAGACGCTGTGTGTAAAACAAACAAGCCCAGGTAACTTTTTCACCTTTCCTTAAAAGATTTTGTTGGGTTTTCTCCAGTCACACAGTTTTTGTTCCCAGTTCCTCATTAAAAGCCTCTTCAGCAGTGGTTTGGGCAGCGAGCGCTTCCTGTGGTCTGGGGCAGACCTCACTGGTCCCACGCTGTGTGTGAAATCATAGGACCATAGAATCATAGAATGTGTTGGGTTGAAAGGGACCTCTAAGGGTCATCTAGTCCAACCCCCTACAATAAGCAGGGACATCTCTCACTAGGTCAGGTTGCTCTGAGCCCCATCAAGACTGACCTTGAATGTCTCCAGGGATGGGGCCTCCACTGCCTCTCTGGGCAACCTGTTCCAGTGCTCTACCACCCTCATATTAAAGAGCTTTTTCCTAATATCTAACCTAAATCTGCCCTTGTCTAGCTTAAAACCATCACCCCTCGTCCTGTCTCTACAGACCCTGGAGAACAGATTCTCCCTTGCCTTCCTATAGGCCCCTTTCAGGTGTTGGAAGGTCCCCCTGGAGCCTTCTCTTCTCCAGGCTGAACAGCCCCAACTCTCTCAGCCTGTCCTACTTCATAGGAGAGGTGCTCCAGCCCTCTAATCATTTTTGTGGCTCTCCTCTGGACACGCTCCAACAGGTCCACATCCTTCTTGTCTTGGGGGCTCCAGAGCTGGACGCTGTATTCCAGGTGAGGTCTCACTAGGGCAGAGTAGAGGGGCAGAATCATTTCTCTCGATCTGTTGGCCACACTTCTTTTGATGCAGCCCTAGATGCAATTGGCCTTCTGGGCTGCCATTGTGCATTGGTGGCTCATGTCCAGCTTTTCATCTACTAGTACCCCCAAGCTTTTTTCCACAGGGCCGCTCACTAGCATGGCCTCTCCCAGCCTATATTGATAATGCTGGTGGCCCTGGCCCAGGTGCAGAACCCTCCACGTGGCCTTGTTGAACCTCATGAGGTTCATACAGGCCCACTTCTCAGGCTTGTCCAGGTCCATCTGGACAGCATCTCACCCCTCTGGCATATCAGCTGCAACACCCAGCTTGGTGTGATCTCCAAACTCTCTGAGGGTGCACTCAATGCCACTTTCAATATCATTAATGAAGATATTAAACAACACTGGTCCCAGTATGGACCCCTGAGGGACACCACTTGTCACGTTTTTCCATCTGGACATCGAGCCATTGACCACTACTCTCTGGATGTGACCATTCAGCCAATTTCTTATCCATGGAACAGTCCACCCATCAAACCCATATTTCTCCAACTTTGAGAGAAGGATGTTATTGGGGACCCTGTCAAAGACCTTGGAGAAGTCCAGATAGATGACATCCATAGGTCTTCCCTTGTCCACTGATGCAGTCACTTCACTGTAGAAAGCCACTAGGTTAGTCAGGCAGGACTTGCCCTTAGTAAAGCCATGCTGACTCTCTTGGATCACCTCCCTGTCCTCCATGTGCCTTAGCATATCTTTAAGGAGGATCTGTTCCACGATCTTCCCAGTCACAGAGGTGAAGATGACAGGTCGGTAGTTCCTGGGGTCATCCTTTCTACCCGTTTAAAAAATGGGTATGATTTTTCCTTTCTTCCAGTCACTAGGGACTTCACTTGAGTGCCATGACTTTTCAAATATTATGGAGAGTGGCCTGGCAACTATCAGTAAATTCCCACAGGTCTCTGGGATGCATCTCATCAGGTCCCATGGGCTTGTATGTGTTAAGGTTCCTCAGATAGTCATGAACCTTGTCCTTATCTACTGTGGGAGGGACTTTGTCTCCCTGGTCCCTGTCTCGTGGGCCATCAGCTTGAAACCTGTGAGGAGAGAGATTGCCAGTAAAAACTGAGGCAAAAAGTCATTGAGGACCTCAGCCTTCTCCTCCTCTGTTGTTACTAGTTCACCATTGCTGCTCGGCAGGTGGGGGATGCTTCCTTTGACCTTCCTTTTCTGGTTAACATATCTGTAGAAGCCCTTTTTCTTTTTCTTTGCATGCCTTGCCAAGTTCAGCTCCAGCTGTGCCTTGGCCTTCCTGATCTTGACCCTACACAACTAGGCAATGTCCCTGTACACACGTCAGGATATCTGTCCCTGCTTCCACTACCTTTTATTTTGACCAGCAGTTCTCGACTCAGCCATGCTGATCTCTTTCCTTCCTTGTCTGATTTCTTACGTGTGGGGATTGAGAGCTCTTGCACTCTATGGAAAGCATCCTTAAAGATCTGCCAGCTCTGCTCTGCTCCCTTATCCCTGGAGACTGTTTCCCAGGGTGTCCTACTGACGAACTCCTTGAAGAGCTGGAGGTTTGCTTTCCTAAAATTTAGGGTCCTGACTTTGCTTTTCCTCTGCCTCGTACCCCTTAGGACAGTGAAGTGCACTAGTGTATGATCATTGCAGCCCAGGCTGCCTCCAATCTTGATACCTCTGATGAGTTCACTTACATTTGTGACCACCAGGTCCAATATCACATCCCCTTGGGTAGGGCTGTCTACTTCTTGCTTTAAGAAGTTGTCATCGAAGCACTCCAGGAGTCTCTTGGATTGCCTACAGCTCACCATGCTACTTCTCCAACAGTTGTCAGAGTGGTTGAAATCCCCCAGTATGATGAGAGCCTGCAAGTGTGATGTCTTCTGAATCTGGAGTAAGAAGGTTTCATCAACAGGCTCCCCTTGATCAGACAGCCTGTAGTAGACATCAACCAAAAGGCTGCATTTGTTGTTTCAATCCCTAATTCTTACACATAAGCTTTCTACATTCTCATGGCTATTTTTTAGGGATAACTCTTCACAGTCCATCCTTTTCTTAACATAGAGGGCAACACCTCCACCCCTGCTTCTGCTCCTGTCTCTTCTGAATAGCTTGTAGCCATCGATAGCCACACTCCTGTTGTAGAATTCATCCCACCAGGTTTCAGTAAAGGCCACTATGTTGTAGCCATCCTGTAGCAAGGTAAAATGCTAGATGCTAGAAGGATTTTAATTCAGTCTCTTCTAGTTTCTTTCCCAAATCTGTATTCTAGTTATAAGACAAACTCTTCAGAGAGGAGCCCCTGAAAACTCCCCCACCTCCCAAGCCTGCAGCCACTTCAGCAGACAGGGACTTAAAAGAACAAGTGGCTGACTTTGTGAAACTTGAAACCTTTTGTTCTAGAAAGAAGATAGTGAAGCACAACAGAGCATAGTATACAGATATCTTCAGAATGTCATCCATGCCAGAGATCCCGTGATACCCTGAAGACCATTGTAACTCCTGAGAGTTTCCCATCAATGCCTATGGCTCCAGGGTAGAACCAGGTGAAATATTTTAGCTAACTTGACTACTGTCCAGAATAGGAGCAGCACATATGATTGTGCATACCATTTTGTCTTACTGTTGAATAACTGTGTACACTCTTATCCTCCTAGGAATACAAACTCTGGCCCATACCAGAAGCCGGGGCAAACATGATGTCATGGCTCTCTGTGGTGGTATTTTGATACAAAATGGGTAACTAGTCAAATATGTCTTGCTATAAAACTAAAATACATGGCAGACGCAAGCCAGTCTTGTCTGCTTTCTGCAGCTAAACTCTTGATCGTGCCTGTAACATAATGTTATCTGCTTTTATTTATACTCTGCTGCCATAGCAATTTAGTTCTACATTCTGATTACCTTCAAAATGGTAAAGATAAACAGAATAGAGACTTCTTAAATAAAAATTCTCACCTCACTTCCACACTTAATATGAACATATTGCCTTTTGGTATGAAATACATATTTTCATGTCTGATACCTGGTTCTCAGGTGTACAACATTATGTGCTCAGGTACACTCTCCATAAGAATTTCAAATACACAAGAACCAACAGTTCTGTTATGTCTGGCTGCTCCATTTCTCATCCCTCATTTTCACTATCAAGAAAGAAGCAATGTGAGCAACAGAGGGCTAGTTCTTGTAGATTAGTATCTCACATTCCCCTTTTTCTCTGAATAAGTACATTGTATTACAAGTTCCCACTCAGTATCCCCAGTGACTTTTCAGGGTAGGTGGTGGCACATGCATTGTCTGCTTCTGAATTTGGAATACACTGATTGACAGCTATGCATGCTGATCAGCCAACTTGCGGATATATTTACCTTTCCCATAGCAGAGGGCAGTAATTTACTCTTTCTTTACTTGGCTGCCAATTTTAATGACGAGCTGGTTCATTATCAGGGTAGAGGAAGACAAATAGATGGGAGAAGAAAGCAGAGAAAATCCACTATCACTGTTGTAGTTGTCACCAACCGTATGTGGAGAAGATAACTTCAATCTCTTAGTAAATGAAAAATGGATCACAACGGTATCTAAAGACCTCTGAAACTATAAAATGACAAATAATTTCGCTTTCTATAGTCAGCTACGTTTTCTAAATACCAAGTGCTATAGAAACCTGGGATATTGAAGAAAATGTTTTTTCATTTGCTAATACTTCCAATTAAAATGGAGGATTTAGGGTCATTATAACGTGCGCATACCTGGATGGTAAAAGAATCAGGCAAAATCTGGTAAGATCTTTTTTCAGAGGAATTCTGGAAAGCACCTGAAAACCAGAATAACAAGCCATGTAAATCCACTACTTTGGCTAAAGCTTTACAGAATCCAATTAATATTATAATTTTCAGACTTTGAGCTTTATGTTAGTATGTAGCTAAAACTTAAGCTAGAGCTACCTTCAGACAAATGTAAAAGCATTTAGGAAAAGTGGATAATCCTGAAGAAGTATCTTTTCCTCTTGAGATTGAAGAGAAGTGACTGGAATAATTAGAAATACTCTCTTTAAAGGATAGGATCCCCAAATAGATGTGATATATATGTTATGTTTAGCCATCTAAAGTTAGGTATCCAGCCTAATCTGGTCATCTAGGTTCACTTTGTAGGTGGAAACATGTCAGCATTAATGTCATACTCCATTATTCACGTGAAAGAATTAGCCCTTCAAGGCACCTACTGCTTTCCACAGATAGTTTAGAAAAAAGAGCTATTTTTCAAGTTTCCGAAGTGGACTAGATAACTCTTAACCAGGCTGAGTGGGTTTCTGTGCATAGCAAAAGATTTGCAGCCAACTAGAATGAGACACAGAAAAATCAGATTAACTACAGAAATTTTGTTATTGAAGGCTCACCACGTGCTATTGGGAGGGAGGAGGATCTGAGATGCAGAGCCAGTGAATGGTTTGGACACCTCAGCATGGCAAAGGCAAAATGAAGGCATTGAATAAAAAACAATGTAAATTTGAAAGCAACAGAAGAGCTGAGTACAGACATCCCAGGAGACCAGAAGACACCTACACTTCAGGCTTGCATCATTATTCTACCTTACATTTCTCCAGATGCTGGTTTGCTTTGGGTCTATCTTGAACTATTGCCACTCTACTGAGCACCTCAGCATCTGGTTTCCACACTGTATTCAAAAGTATGCCACACTGTATTCAAAGTGTGCCACACTGTATTCAAAAGACAGGGACTCCTTCTTTCCTGGGAAAGTTGAAGACAATGATCTCCTCAGACCACATCAACACACAACAGCAGTTTGTCCTCTTCAAAAGAAAAGGAAAAATGCAGCAGTTGCCAATATCTTTTTACCTTTCTCTTCATCTGCATTTATCTGTTTAATAAACAAACCACTCACCTATGAAAGCATCAAATGAAAGTTCATTTTCTCCTTCTAGTTGAGAAAAGTCTTGAATGGCAAAACATATGTTTTGCCAGTCATCTGTGCAGATACAGATTTTTGTCAACAAATTTTAAACCAACTCTTATTACCTATTTTTTTAAAGCACTGTTAAGCTAATTCCATCTTAATAATCTTTATTATATTCATACAGGCCTAATGGACTACATTTTCTTACTGGGTGTGTAACTTGTCCTTTGGTTCTATAACAGAAGTTTCAAGGGTCTGATTCTCACTTACGCTTGGATTTGCCATGATGGTTTCTAAACAGTACATTCAGAATACTTATGAAACATTGCTGAACCTCAACATTAGTGTTACACATCCACTGTATAAGATGGCACTGATGAAAAATACAAGACAATGCAGAATACTAGGTCCCCAGACCTCCATGTTCATTTCTTAGCCTGTGCATTAACATTTCCCTCATAGATTTTAAGTTTTTAGAAGCCAGGGGTATTTTAGATCTGCAGGAGGCTGTGAATAATAATGCGCATTAATAAGGTAGCAGAAGACATGAGTTCCTGCTGATTGCATATCCAAGATTGTTGTTAATGACTACATTACTTGCTAAAAAAGTAAACAAATTCCTACTTGGAGTGATCCAAGATATGCCAGTTGCCTAGCTGCTAAAGAATATTAACATTTCAGCAAAGAAATGCTCAACTGTGCTGTCATTTTCAAGGGATGAATTTCACAAGTAATGGTTTTTTTAAAGGATATAAAAACCACTTGAACTTATGATATATTTTCAAAAGAAGTGTAAGGATTTTATTCCTTTCATTGTCCACATGTTATGGTCTCTAGCATCAAGTCCAACATTAAAATGGCCAAGTTATGAAGCAAGCCTTCAGATATAAAATGCAAATTGTATTTATTAAACTAAATTTCACATTTAGTGCAACAATTGAAAACACCCACATTTCTTTAACCAACAGCTTAGTTTGGTAGTCTTATGTACCTGATTAGAAATAAAACTCATCTCATATCCCTTAGATGGATCCACATACCTCCAGCTGATGCCAACAGGCTGAGTCTTTCTCATTGACTTCAGCTGAGCTTTTCCTGTGAAGCTGTACTGTAAAAGGATTAGTCTGATTTGATGAAGATTCTTAGTTAAGTATATGAGCCAAGTTCAGCTCTGAAGGAGTTTATTTTTGGCATATGGGAAAAGTAAGTAGATCATTGCATTAATAGGTGTATAGAAAGTTCTGCAACATATAACAATACATTTCATATTTAGCTTTCTAGATACACAAAAAGCTATGGAATCTTGGTACCCACCTAACAGAGCCTGACTTATAATTTTGTCTAGGAAATGACTTATTACTAGCTACACAATATATGGCTTCCTAGCTGCACAGAAGAGAAAATGCAGACTCCAATTGTAGACATATAAACGCAATACAGTATTGTTTGGAGACTTCCACAGAAAGACAAATAAGGGCATCCAAAGGAGAGTCAGGCTCCTCTTCCCAAAAGCTTCCACAAAAAATAAGAACAAGTTGTGAGCTACTCCAATAAATAATTTCATAAGGGACTCGCAGAGTGAGGCACCCGGTCAAGGTTTGTCTGGCTCCTATATGACTCAAGGAAAAAGTTCAGGTAATGGTTGCTCATAGGGTGAGTCTTTTCTGGTCAGAGATGCTAACTGCCATAGCTGCTACCATGAAATAAGCTGTTCTGTGACAACGATGCCAGAGTAGCTTCTCCATGGGAACATCTATTTCCAGACCTTACTCTTCTGGAATAACATTCATAATGCTAAATTGTTTCAAAACAAATTAAACCATAATTGATCTTTAGAATAATTATACTTGTCAGCTTACTCTTTAGTGACAAGGCTGGAGGAAACAACGTAAAAGCCTTAAGAACCACATTATGTTCTAGGCATGGGTACAGAACCTTTTTCTTAAGATTATTTTCTTTCTGGCTAATATATGTTACTCTAGGACAAGGACCTACCTAGTTGCAGACATATCACCAAAAGGAGATAGCTCACCCACACACAGGCACCAGATTTGCACTGATTAAAGTTCCAGCAGAGCTGGGACCAAGCAGGTGCTATTGGATTACATGTCGTATTTCCTCCTGTATCAGACATTAGGAATGCCCATTTGAAGCATTAGTATTGTAAAATATAGAAGGCAAAACTTAAGTTGAGTGTAAGACACCTTCAGCAGCAGTTCAATTTCTCCATCTGATCAGTGATACCTGAGAAACACAAAATACACAATCATTATTTGCTTATTATATTTTATCAAGCCTGCCAGTTCATAAAGTGCTAAAGCAATTTCTACTTAGATGTAGAAGCGACACTAGGTAGCATTTGTTTATACCATATAGTTAAATTTTACTTTGCACGTGGATAATTTTACTTTGCACAGTTGAAAACAATGAGGTACAAAGCAAGTAGTGTGTAAAAACAGTGGGCCCAATACAAGTCAGGAAATTTTAGAAATGTCAGTGCAGCATGGGAGCAGAGTAAAGGGGGCTATTCCTCAAGATATATCACATTGCTGTTGTCAGAGCAGCAGTGTTTGCAATGCTTGCAGAACGTTTTTCTTGCTCTTGATGTTGTTAACACCCATGCCTTTATCACAACCACACAACATTTGGCCTTTTTCCTAAATCCTCAGGATTTTTTGTTTCTTTTTTTTAAATGGAAATTTCCTACTCTCTCAATGTTATTGGAAAGTTCTGAAATGTACAGGCCCAGAAAAGTGACTCAGCAATCCCCAAAACTATAATTATTTTTAATATACAGATTTTTGCTGTGTGGACTATTTGCAGATTTGTGGTACCGGCTTTTCTTGTAAACTATAGCAATTTAGGTAGTTATGTTTTCATATTTGGCCACATATATTACTGCATAATTTTAATCCTTCTGAAGGACCTAAAAAGCCTACATTTTCAAAAAATGCAGGGTAAATCTGGATACAAAACAAGTTTCCAGTCTGCAGACTTATTTTTCCAGAAATGGGATTTTAGTTTGCATCAAATGAAGCAGTAAATCAGTACAAACTTTATGTCAAACCAGCAGCTCCCTAGACTGACTGCAACTAGTCAGTGAAACTGATTCCCTGTTAACTGTTGTGAAGAGAAAGAACAGCAATTTTGCTGCTGAGATGTTGCTGGGGGCTTCCTGCCTCCCTGGCACAAGGGCAGATGTTCCACTGGACTCCCCTGGAGACAGCCTCCATGGTCCCCTTGCCTTCTCTTGAGAATCTTCTTCATAATTTGGCAAAGCATTCAATATCACATAACATACTGGTTTTGACAATGGCTGCACCAGATGAGACACAAAGCTCTAGGAAGCTGTAAGAATAATGACTTTTAAACTTTTTAAAATAATGTAATATTCATCTTAATGGGAATAATGGTAGAAGTCAATGTATTTCTAGTATGGTGATAGCCTGTAACCATAAAGTGATCCTCTGGACAGAAACAGAAAAAGCATGTTCTGGAATCTGATAATATAGCAAAGTTTTGGGGACATCATCTGTACATAGACCTGAAAATAGAGGTATCTCTTTTCAATATTCTTTCTCGGCAGAGCAAATAAATATTACTGTTGGGTGAGTAGATTGAAAATCTGAGCCTTGCCAAAACCAGCACTGGTTTAATCTTCAATACCAATATCAGACTTTCTATAAAGAGAACACACAACAACAGGACAACATCTTTAATTGAAAAAATGAGCCATGAGAGGCATCAACCTAAGTAACTTATCCCAGTGATCAACTTATGTACTTCTTTCCATGTCTAACATTTTACACTGCCTTTTCTCTAAAATCTTCTCCTTTTAAGGATCTCATTAGGAGTTGTTCTGGGTACAGTTTCCCAGAACTGATTAAGCGCATTGCTGGGCATCCCTGCTCTATACTGGGACAGTGCCCTTAGCAGCCTTCTCAGGACACCTGAAGAGAGAAGGATAGAAATAGAGCCAGCTGAGAGGTTTGCCTCAGGCCAGGAGACCTGATTTGTTTTATTGGATAGGTAACACCTGTATGTGACTGGCAGCTACCAACCAGCATTGGAAAGGATGTAGTGGGCATGCAAAGCTAAATGGGGCTGAATACCTCATATTTGAAAAGGGAAATGAAGCACGTGGAAGCTGGAACATAAAAGTGATAATAAAAACTTGTCCATGCTAAACTTTTTAAAGATGTTTACAAAATGCAGCTTCAAGCTTGAAAGGTTAGACTTCTTAACATGGGTAGTCTGACTAGCAGTACGGGAGGGATAACGGCAGAGAAAACCCTGGCAATGCATAAAGCAAGCAAACTGAGAAGCCTTTTCAAGCCCATTCATCTTTATTCATCTGTTCTGACTGTTCCTTATAGCATAGGCATGGAATAAGCAACCCTGAAATTAAGGTTAGACTTCTTAACATGGGTAATTTTTCATGGTGGCACTGCAAAGAACTAGCACGTTGCTCGTGGAAGACATGTACACTGAAATGAATGAATAACTGCAGTGGGCTTGAACAGGGAGAAGCAGTGGTCCATCGGTCCAATAAGTGTGGGAGAAGGCCATCTTTAAGAAACCAGGCAAACTCTATTTTAAGGCACTAGACTGAGAAATACTAGATGTCGTTTCCATTCCCATCTCTGCCTTACTCCTCCTGCCTGAATTTGAACAAGTCTCTAAATCGTTCTCTGCCTCAGTCAGTAATGAAGTAATAATATTTTCCAGCCTCACCGTGGGACACTGTTATCCAGATATTGTGTTGATGGGTACAGTTGAACAATCTACCATATATTAAAAAAGAAAATATGTTCAGATGGATGGTGACTTTATTACTGGAAAATGTCAAGTGAATGAGGTGCATTCATTTTTTTATAGGTTCCTTGTAGGGACTTTGTTATAATAAGAAATAAACCACCACTGTGGGGACCTGAGTCATCTTTGCCTTTATTCTAATTTTTTGCCAGTGTTTTTCCTTGAATGCAATACAGATAAATCAGTATAAAAATGGAGTAATACCATGGTGAATCAGAGCTTTTGTTTTTCTCCCTGGAAGTTGTGCTAGCCCTGCAGTCCAAAACAATTATTACCATGTAATTTATTTTTCACTTTATTATGTTTCTCTGAAATCAGAATTGGAGTTTTCTGATTATGCAACAGCTTCCCATATTCATTTCCCTACAGAATGAAACTTCAACTGGGAATACACACAAATTAAAGATTCAAATCTTTCTAAGAAGTTCTGCAAAACTTCCTTTATAGCTAGCTTCTATCAAATCCCATTTGGTTTTATAAGCTGCTGAAAACCCTAATCAGAAACGTCTGTGCTTATGGGCTCCAAACACAGTATCATCTATATCTTACCTTCCTTCCCTGCAAGAATCCCTGAATAACGTCAAAATGGCATGCCTTTCGTAATTCAAACATTTGGCAAAACTGTGTTATAATAAATGATGTAACAAGGGAGATCCTAATAAGAAACATGTGCACAGATTGCTGAAGGCAAGCTCAAAATATGTCAGAGTCTAAGAATTTACCACAAGGAAAAATTACGGACAAAAATATGTTAAAAATGTTTATGTTCAGTGTCGCTTGAACAAAATGCGTAACAATACAACACAAGCAGACCACAACCCTCTTGTCATATTTACAAAGCTATTGAAGGGTTGGCACAGGGAAGTAAAAATGCTGGCCCCAACTAGCAGCTGCTTTACTGTCCATAGGTCTTTTCATGGTGCTTCAAACTCAGTGCAGCTGAGCCTCATTTCAGACAAATGAGCCCATTCAGCCTTAAACCACTTGTGCAGACAGATAAAGATGATTATCTCTCCCTTTTTGATTAGAAAACTCAGGTACAGAGAAGTAAAGTCAAAATTGTTCCTGTAATATGAATGTTAGAAAACTTGGCCAATCAATTTTATTTACCTGTTACTTAAAAAAATGCTATGTCTCTGAATCTTCCATCGCTTTCAACATTCGGCCTTCTTGGATACCATGCCCAAGTTTTCTCAAGTCAGAGACCTCCAAAATGAGTATGAAAAATTGAAGATCATTCACAGCATAAAGAATTTGCCTAAGGACTCTCCTACACCAATCATCTTAATAACTTGATTTCCTATGCTTCAACACAATACTTTTTTTCCTTTCTTACAGGACTTTTTCTCCATCCATCTGTACCAGTCTGAAATAAGTAAGAAAAACAAAGAAAAACACGCTGCTGAAATATGTTGTGTTCTGAAAAGCCATAGCGGGTAGGGAAGGTGGCCACTGAGACCATAAGCATGGATACTAAAAAAAGTGCTCTCTGAATGTCATGCCTTCAGGCTCCAGGAGGAACAAACAATGAAAGAAAAATAACAAAGAGGTGGAACATATCCAGGATAATGAATAACAAATTTTGACAAGCAAACAGAACTTTGTCAGCCTCCTGCTAAAAAAAAAGACTGACTTTTCCAGGAATTGATGCCCTGTGCCAGGAGTTCAAGAGGCAAAGGTGCCGAGACCCTTCAAGGTCTTGTACTTTCTTAAGAGCTTGGTCAGGTTGAGAAGGAAAATACACGATGTGTTGTGTAGTATTGAGAGTGGATCTCTGCTGTACCAGATACCTGATTATGAGAGCTCAGGGACCACTGACAGTGTATGTCACTGATATTCAAACTAAAATTTTTGCTCCATGCTTGGCTAATAACTGGATTTTAATTTTTTTGTCATTCCTCAGAGCTTTTCAAAAGACGCTTTAAAAGCTGGAAATAACTGTTTCAAGGTTTTAGGTGATGATAATTGTTTCTCCATGCATGAGGCTACATAGTTTGGAGGAGAGCTGAGGATGGGTTTTTAATAACAAACTCTGTTACTCATAAGTACATAAAATATTTTTGTGTTCTATAAAAATAATGCTGATACTGTTTAAATAAACTCACTGGTGAGATGCTGCAGTGAGCTTCAATATTTTTAGACCATTTGGGCCTCAGGCAATCTAAGTAAACATATTTATTTTAGCTTATCCCTAGTGTAAACAGAAAAAACCTGAACAGCACGGTAAAGGTCATAATCCCATGGGCAACATCTGCTCTCTTGAATTTTGAGGAATATTTCTGACTGCATGGGCAATAAAGCTCAACAGCTCTGCCTAGATCTCAATCTTCTCACACCCCTCCAAGTCTCCCAGTCCCAAAATGTTGGAACCTTTGAATTTCACCTCATGCATCAGACAGGAGTGGGTCAGCTACAAGTGCTGGACAAGCTTCAAACTGTGAGTGAGCCTCAGAGCATCCCATCTTAAGTGAAAATCTCCAACAAACTTTCATTACCTCTTATCATCACTCTTTAAACCAGCAAGCAAGAAACTCTACAGATGAAGCCATCTATTTTCATCTTGGTTTTGTACAATCTGTAGTTATTTTTCTAAAGAAAAGTTGATGATCTTCATTTAGCTAAAACACACCAGACAGACCTTTATGCTACATTTTGCCACATGGATATACACCTTTAAAAGCTTATAGTTTGTCTTAATTTGTTTTCCTTTTATTGTCTAGAAAGTGAGGAATGGCATTTATTAATTGTTTTACTCATTATTTCCTTCTTTGGCAGGAATCAGAATCCATTCCAAACTATCAGAAGTCTCAGTTATGCCTGATTATTATTTATGCAAGATTATTTCATATGTTCTGGACAAAGAAAAAAAAATATGTATCAAAAAACATTTTTTATTGAAAAGTGACTAAAAAGTTAAAAGTAGTTACTGTTTCGTATCACACAGTCCTTCAAGATTTTACATCTAAGCAGATCACAGTCTCTTAGATCTTTGAGATATTCAGATGTAACACATTGCTGCAGGTCCATCTTTGTTTTCCTCAGTGTTTGAGCTGTTTATGTACAACGGAGTGCCTATCTTCTGCATGTCTGAAGTTGTAATTTATAAATAACAGTTCATTACAAACTGTTCCTGTGTTCTGCCCACGAGAACTGAAATATGCATCAAACATAAGTTCTTCAGGGATATTACGCACTGGGCTTGTATCTAGTGAGGCTATTCCAAAGCTAACCTAATGAAACAGCTAGGTTAAAAGCCCTGTATATTTAACTTTATTTATAGCAAAGCAGCTGTACTTGTACTAGCTGTATTAGTTCAAGGCATTTTATTTTTCCAAGTAAGCTTTTGCATAATGGTCTGTCTTTCTTGTTTAAATTATGAACAGAAAAAAAAAACCAACAAATTGGCAATGTATGAAAGGAAGAAAGCAGACATAAGAAACGCATTCCTAACATGGATCCACAGTGACACAGTGAAGACCCTAGCCTGTGAATTCACCAAAGTATGGACATATTTGGAAGAAAAGGATGTCTCTTAAAGTCAGATGTTTTCAGATGAGCTCTAGATCTCCTTGAAATATCATACATCAAACCAACTCTTTAGTGCAGATCCAGGCTCTGTTGCTTAGAGGGAGCAGCTTCCCCTGGGCTATGTTGTTTTACCATTATAACTGAGCTGCATTACCTTTTGTTATCTACACAAGCTGAAGTCATGCCTTTACTCCTACAAACCAGTAAAATCAGAGGCACACTGAACATTGTTGTATGCCAGCATGCAGAGGAAGTTCTATTTTGCATTAAATTATTTATAATGCTCCAAAGAAAGGCTTTATAGGAAGAACACATACAATTGTGTTTTCAAACTTAACTCTGACTCCTGACTGCTTGTTGTTTGATTTCTGAAGCTGTATGATGCATGAACATTAGGCAGTTATTAGGTTATTTAAGATGTGGGCAGATTTAGACCAACTATGGATATATCTTCCATATATTCATACGTTATTCATATAGATGACAAAGGGTCACATCCTGAGGATGCTGGCAATTTAAAAGATCTCAGGATCTGGCCTAAAGAATCACATACAGCTTTTGTATTTATCTGAGGTTCCCTGTCATTTGGCCATGGACTCCCAGACCACCCACAGCAAAGGACCATGTCCATGGTCACAACTCCCTGTATCATGGAGCATTTTTTTGCCTTGCAAGTGCAAGTAGTTCACACATCACAGCATGGGAATCACTGTAGTAAATTACATTTCAGTTCCTGAAATTACACGGTAGCTTAACTGACACTGGAAAAGACAACATGGGTCATTGAGTCCAGTCCTACATAATCTGAGGCAAGCATGTCATTGTCACTAAGGCCAGAAGGCTGCACAAGGACGTCCCCTCTATCTTCTGTACCACTACACACTGAACATCCCACTGCATTTGACTTAAGATCTTTCACTTTAAGAAACCAAAAACCTAAACTAATGGTCAAGTGCAATGACACGAGAAATTGAGAGTCTCACCTACAGTGTGGGCCTTTGCAATGGCCAGAAAACTGCTGGCACTAAAACTTGTATGACCTATGTTTATGCTACTCTAAAAAGAAAGTGTTCTTCATTTCTGAAAAGTAAAAACAAAGGATAGGCATTTAAATTATGCAGAAAGTCTTATACATCTTAAAACATTAAGTGATCAGTACTGTGAGAGATTTTACTGGTCTTCCCATGTACTATTAACATCTTAGCACTAAACCTGAACTACAGTTAAGAGACTGAGATAAAATGGCAAAGACAGGCTTAAGGCAGAAAGACTTATAGACCTTAGAAATGGATTTCTAAATCTCTAAACACAATTTTTCTGAATTGCAATGATAACCTTTTATTGGAAGCTGTCTTATGCTGCATTTATATTTTACCATTGTAGCACCAACCCAAGTGCACTTGGGTATATACGGTCATAGATTCAAGCCTGATGTCTGTGTTTGACCCAATTTTTGCAAGAGAAACTTGGTGTCACACAAGTGCCTATATTATTTTTTCCCCAAAGAAAGGTTGCCCACTTTCCAGAGTCCAACACTGCAGTGGCAGGGCACACCCCTATGATATTGAAACTGTGATGAGTTTAACTTAAAGAATAACATAATTTACACCTGATAATTTCCATACTACCCCTCAGAGGACACATGCCTGAATATGCTGGATGAATATGCATGGAGAGGTACAGCAGGACAGTCTGCATCCCTGTGCATTAGCTGGGACTGAGATGCCATGACCAGGGCCCTGCAATCAAAGTCCTGCTGGATGCATCTTCTACTAGTGTCCACACGCAGCAACTCTCTCTCTCTCCTCCTGTGGCCTCAGAGGTGTCATATACATAGCAATATGTAAACTGTGCCCCTGCTACCTGGCCCATGGAATGAATCTCACATGTTGGTTTAATCAGAAAAGCAGATGGTCTGAATGCACCTCTGCATATTTTCCCAGGCAAATGCCTGTTTAGAGAGTACATGCCTGTTTAGGAATATGAGCTCATTCAAATCCAAAACCTCAATCTGAGTAACACCAGAGCATTTAACACCAGGCACAGTTGTTTCATTAGTAAGTGGTTTTATGCTGAGAGTTTCAAAGCTGCCCAGTGCAAATAGCAATCTTGTCAGATCATTCCACAAATATATCATAGAATAATACAATGGTTTAGGTTGAAAGGGACCTTAAAGATCTAGTTCCAAACTCCCTGCCATGACCAGGGACACCTTCCACTAGACCAGGTTACTAAAAGCCCCGTCCAACGTGGCCTTGAACACTTCCTGGGAAGGGACATCCACAACCTCTCTGGGCCACCTGTTCCAGTGTCTCACCACCCTCGTAGTGAATAATTTCTTCCTAATATCTAATCTACATCTACTCTTTCATTTTAAAGCCATTACTCTTCATCCTATCACTGCACTCTCCCTATCTTCCCTGTAGGCCCCTTTTAAGTACTGCAAGGCTGCTATAAGGCCTTCCCAGAGCCTTCTCTTCTCCAGGCTGAACAACCCCAGCTCTCTCAGCCTGTCTTCATAGGGAAGGTGCTCCAGCCCCCAATCATTTTCGTGGCCCTATCCACAAAGGGGAAGTGAACATGACAGTACCCTAGGGACAATATAATAAATAAATCGTAATAATTTAATGAACAAAATAATCCCCCCAACCACCAACAAAAGCAACCATCCCCACTTTCCCAAGATGCATAAGGTATAGATTGCCACCTATCTTCCTTGGTCATTTTACCACAACCCCAACTTTTACCCTCTAACAATGGATTTGTCAATATCGCTGTGGTATCATTTAGCTGAAAATGTGAAATTATATATATTTCATATGCTTCAGTAGATGTTTAAATATTTTATTCTTATTTTTCCCTTTGTTTTATTTAGCATATAAACAGTCTCTTTTTAGGTTACATATATTTCAGCTCTTCAGACAAAAAAGACCTTCAGATAAAATATTATACAGGTCAAGAATAGGTTTT
>JAVSBS010019722.1:1191-13882 GCA_033124195.1 Coracias cyanogaster
ATGATCTGATAAGGGTTTAACTCAATGGAAGTTTTAAAAAACTAAGAATTGCAGAGCACGGCCCCTATAAGAACAAGCTACTTTCCAGACTTCCAAAAAAAGACAAAAGGGGGGAAAAAAAAATGGAGGGGGAAAAAAAAAAAAAAAGAGAGAACCCCCACACTTCAACATGAAGCTACCATACAAAGTTGTTGGGGTCTTTTTTTTTTTTTTTCCTCCTGTTTTGTTGTGTTTTTTTTTTCTTTTAAGAGTTCAAGAGTTGCAATTTAATCCTGGCTTTTTAGTGAGAAGGACAGTTTTGGCCTAGACTTTCCTTTGCCCAGGATAATTTTTTGCTCTTCCTTTTGCTGACGTTGTCTCTCTTGTTCTAGTTTCATCCTCTCCTCATGAATCTTTCTTTGTTCTTCAACAATTTTCAATTGTTCTTCAGCCTATATATGAAAATGGTAGAGTTTAGGCCAGCATATTTTGTAGTCATAAAAGCAATTTACAAGCCCATATTAACGTCCAAACAGGTCCAATCCTGCATAGGTATGTAAGCAGTTCTACCTGAGCTAGATGCCATAGTTGGTTTCAGTGAAGCTATTTATAAAATGGTTATTTGAATTTTTAGAAGAAACACTGAAAACTTTCTACAGCTAATGTATCCAAATCATGAATGCTTACATGCAATGTTTTTCAGCATTTCCTTGTAAACAACACACTACATTTCAGTTAAGTCAGTGTATGTACAGAGAAAAATTCCCTTGACAGATGAAGGTTCAATGTAATGAAGGAACAGACCTTCAGAGGTCTCGCCATTCCAAAACCCATCTCACCCCCCTTCCCTGCTCCCAAATTCAAAACCAACTTTACTTAATTTGTAGTAAGCCAATCCTCACATTGACTTATGCTTCTTAGAGCTTTTCCAGTGGTCTTCTGAAGGTGTTTATTTTGTTCATTGTATCAGTTAATATAAATTTTCTATTTGTCACATTTCCACCATCTGAGGTGGAAAAAATGGCAACACAAAGAGATCTAAAGCAGAAGTAGTTCAAGCAAACAGCTTTAAGAAGCATCATCTTTTGGGTAAATGAAACTGATAGAATTCAATGAGAATTGAGAAGCAGCTTAGTTTGGCTTATCATTAATTGATATTAGAATCAGCTAAATCATATTGAATGTTCTCATGAGGCCAGCACCTGCTTAAATAGGCTTGGAGACCAACACAAGCTAGACTTCCATCACTTAGACATCTTAAGCTTATGCTGAAAGTCCCTTTCAGCACTTGTACATCACCATTATACTCAAATCCAGTTTGTACTTGTTCTGCTCAACAAAACAGAATTAGTCACTTCTGTTAAAGAAGCTGAAAGTGTTTGCAAACTTAATTCAACCTTCCCTGTGAGACAGACTTAAAAATATACTTTTCAAATTCTGAAGGCACCTCTCTTCCTCTGAATTAACTGCATCCAAACTGTTTTTTCCAGACTAGTGTTACTGCTAAGGATCTAGTCTCTTAGGCTTAAGGGAAGGAGAGCAACGCTACCAACATAACCGGCAAAAGACAAATTCTAGAAAGGGTCAAGTTGTTTATTTTATTGCATATCAGGCAGGGGGACCTGTATTCTACAGAAGGGTTAACTACATCTTCACATACCAGTTTAGCTTGTGCTTCTGCAATTTTTCGATTATTCTCTTCTAGTATTCGCTCT
The DNA here is from genome assembly GCA_033124195.1 of Coracias cyanogaster. Taxonomy (NCBI): domain Eukaryota; kingdom Metazoa; phylum Chordata; class Aves; order Coraciiformes; family Coraciidae; genus Coracias; species Coracias cyanogaster. Next base: position 2,886 of record JAVSBS010019722.1, read on the forward strand.
AGTTCCTCACGCTTTGCACGCTCTTCTTCCTAAAGGGGAGGACAGGGCAAGATGTTAGTAAAGTAAAATATTCATTTCTGCATGTTCACTAATCTTCCTCAGAATTCTTCTGTGAACTGACTTAAAGTGGCAGCTTTACAGCCACCTATTTTGTCTCACAACAGTAAACTGTGCAGCCACTAAAACTGGTTTCTAGTACTCAATTTATATCATCCCGCCCAGTCCAAACAGCAACCAACTAAACCCTCCCTAGTCACAGAATCCTGATAAGTTATTACTAGAATTTTAATATCACACAAATCAACAAGGACAACTACAAAAACTGGATAGTATTTACCAAATTAAAAAGTAATATAGAAAATATAAATAAAGTGAATAGTTTGTCTCACCAATTAAGTATACCTACGTATTCTTTACCTATACTCCTTTAATCAGCATTAAAAGTTGAATATTTACTGTCTTGTCCAGTGTCCTGCAGAGTGTGCTCCTCGGCTGCCATACGCGCCAGCTTCCTCTTTAAAATGATTTGTACTGTTAGCTTGGCAATACCTGCATCAGCAGCTCAACCATTTATAAAGAAACAACATACAAGGAAGGCTGAGCTGAGGAATGCAGATGTTTATGATAAGAAGGAACAAAAATATGTAAATCATTCCTAAGGCAAACAATTAATAAGAAAAATACATTTACTGTTAGTGAAAAATACAAATGGTAATCCATACTTCATGGAGCTATGGGCTTCTTTCATGGGGAGAATGGACTTAACATTCAATATTTTGACAATTTTAAGACAGCTGAAACTGTCATTTGCAGTCTGAACTTGGAACTCAGGAGTCCAGGGAAGGCAAGATCAGGAAATAAAGCCTTGTAATTGTTGTTTTCTTGGTGAATTTTATGGAACTCTGTTATGCAACTCAGATATGAAGACTGCGTGAAAGTTTTTGAGGTGTTTCAGTTCACATAATATATATCCAAATTATTTTATTATTTGGAAGATTTAAAGTTAGCCAGAGGTTTGTGTCTGTGTAAGAAAAAAAAGTTAATACCAACAAAGCAAGCATATGAAGAGAAAACTTCTTACTATGACTAGTAACCAGCTACTAGCTAGCACACTTCACTCCAGGCATGAAAGTTTATTCTGCGTTATAAAGAACTGATGGGACTTCCCCACATCACGTTGACAATAGCATAAAACACTTCACACACACAAAAAAAGTCATCCGTCTGATCAAATGAAAACCTCTATACATGAAGCATTCACTGACTATAGACATCTAAATTCAGCTTGAATTCTTTCACAGTAAGGTCTGAATTTGCAAAACAAGTGTAATTTAATATTCTTAATATTAGTTGTAACTCTGTGTTCTGGGTGGGTTCTTTTGGTTTTAATTTAAAGATACTACGTGACAGACGAGTCACATTTAGTATGAAGAGGAAAGCTTAATTGGTACTGCTTTTCCTTTTATAAGCCAATCAAAATATTAATTTAAAATAAACTGTGTGGGAGGTACGGAGTGAAAAAGGTATTTGAGACTTATGACTATTTAGTACAAATTTCCTTTACAGTTTAAAGTTTGTCTTGAAATTTCTGGATCCTGGAATGACTGGTGCATGTAGGCATCAAAGCCTTTAGTAGCAAATTACTGTCTCACAGAAAGACATTTTCAGCTTCTGCTCCAGCTGCTGATTAAAAAAAAAGAAAAAACACAAAAACCCAAAAACCCAAGTAACATGTTCAGCTTGGCTTCAGACAAGGGTAACCTGCTTTTTTATAACTTCTAGGGAAAAAAGAGGAGTTGTTAGTAGTTATTAAAAATGGATATAATGGTTTGGACATAGATCCTTCGTGAAGACGTAGATGGGCTTATGCTCGAAGTCCCAGAATTAGTCCAATGTACGCTCAAAGAAAATGTTCATTTTAAATAGAAGAGTAAGAAACCTATTTGTTAAAGACAGGTACTGCAGCTCACTGCTGGACCCTGCTTTTTGCCTGACTGAAGGCAAAAGCCTCTTACAGTCTAGGTAAACAACATGAAACAAATGAAGGATACATAATTACGGATTTTTCAATACCCTTCCCCAAAAATGAAAGGACCGCTGATAAATCCTGCAGCCATGGCAAAAGTTTCAAACAATTCTGAAATATGTAGGTCAGTTCCATTAAAAATCAAGTATCCTTGTTCAGGTTTTAGGAGAATAACTGTTTAAGTATCAGTGAGCTCCTCTGAATAGGCTAGAAATTAAGTTTCGCAGCAATGCAAGTTTATACGAGAAGGGAATTAGATTTGCTGTATTCCATCTCTTTCTGAACCGAACAGGAGGCACAAACCGACACTGAAAGTTTTGCCATGGACTGTCTCTACTTTCCAAACGACCGAGCGTTACCTCTCTGGCTTTTTGTGCTGCAAGTTCAGCTTGTCGCTGTCGCTCGAGTTCTTCGAGCAACTGTTTTTCCATGATGCGCTTAGCCTCCTCCACCCTGCGGAGAACCTCCCGTTCAATCTCATCCTTCCTTTTCTCCAACTCTTCTTCTACACGTTTAGCCACAAGCTCTTCCACTCTTCGAGCTGTTTCTTCCTCTATGAGTTTCTCCTCAATTTCTTGTTGACGACTGCAAAATGCAAACACGAGAATTACATCAATAAAGAATGGTTGCACTGAAACAAACTCTTTCAAATACACAGCATCAGCCATGCTACTGGATCACTTTTAAACAGTTTTATACCTTATACACACAGATCATATATTTTAAAAATATTTTGCCCTAAGTTTAAGGAAGGTGAATATTCAAGAAATCAGTGTTCCTACCACAGAGAACCAAGTCACACCACATCACGTTTATCATCTCTCCATATCTCAAGAGACTAAGCTTAAGACGACAGCTAATCATTCTACTTCTTGATCATTTTTAGGGGAAGAAAGGAAAAAACAAACAAATCCACCCAACCTTGGCCATCTTTCACCCTCAGGACTTTAAATAGTCTAAATTTTAAACCACATGTAGCAGTATCTCGAAAAAAAATCTTGTCTTAAAGCCACTACCTCAGAGGCACCAAAGTGATTTCTTATAACTAAAATAGAAGACAGATGCAATAGAATTTCGATTTTGAATTACCTGAACAAGAATTCCAGGTGTTCTATTTGTTATCTAGTTATCCAATAATTTACCTTATCAAATTTGAAGTACCTCAGCTCTCCTTAACTTCATTGCAGCACACAGTTTCTACCACAATTATTCGAAACAAAACATACCAAGTGCTAAATACGTCCTTGCAAACTGTACAGTCTTCCATGTTCTAAGTTTTAGAAGTACTTTCAAATGTCTTCTTGTCTTTACTTTTGTTTAGCAGCAGTATTATCACTTAGCCTGATCACTGTTTTAAGTTTTCATTAAAAAGGATACAAAAATATTAGGTCAAATTTGCAGGTTTATTACCGACTGAAGAAAAAAATCTTCCACGTAGGAATCACTAGTATGGTATTGCAATTAGGTATCCAAAGACCAACAAAAGTGAATACTGTATAGCTATATTTCATATAGTACTATTTATTTAGAATTATTAAGAGCTTTGGTAGGAAGGTTCTTCTTTTTAATCCTGAATTTGAACTTTCATTTTAAGTATTCTGTGAAGTATGGAACAATCTTATAAACTTATTTTCTGGCCTGTCAGCACAACAAATTCATTACTCAGAACAACAACTACTATTGTAATATCCTATCATTTTCATAAAGTTTGCATTGTCCTATCTATTTATATCGAGACAGAAAAACAACTCATTTAACAGAAAAAAAACGCTACAGGATTTACTAACTTCTGGATTTCCAAGTGTACTATCTGCAAACATGCAATAGAAGATAGTGAAGTATGGATTATTGATCCAGATAAACATGTGAAATGCCGAGGTGAAAGGCTCCTGATCTTCCCTGTTCATGTACCTTCTTTTCAAAAGTGTAATGAATCAAAAGGATAGTCTGTCTCTTTCAGTAAAAAGTTTTGGAACCCTCAAACATTCAGATCTGGAAGACAAATTTTACTCTTATGTTTCTCAAGACACAGCTAATTTATCCAGTGGTACACTAGGCCAGCATTCACTTGTCCTAAAGCGACATGAAGTATCTTGACGTTTTGGTGTTTTTTTCTTTTTTCTCCTTCTTTTCCAGAAGAAAATCTACTACTCATTAGAAAAACACATCAACCCCATTCTGTTAGCGTGTCTGCCAAGCCACTACCTATGATACTTTTTGAACAGTTTTTTTAAACATCTTTTATATGGCAAATACCCTTTTATTTTTAAAAGTGTTTATTCTCTTTTAAGAGTACTTACTTAGCAGTGAGTACTCTTGCCATCCTGTAGAGATACAGCTCAGCATACGTAAGAAGCTGTTCTACAGAAACAATTTCTCAGGAAGCTCGTATTTATGTGTTTTATTCCACTATTTTAGCTTTATGTTTAACATCAGGGAAATATAGAAAAAGAAAGTTAGCTAATTGAATAAAAATAGTACACAATAACAAAAAAACCTCGACACTCATGTCTGAAATAAGTTTTCAAATATCCTCAGCAACTGATGATGTACTCAAACACTATGCTTGCATAGGTTTCATTCTTCTCACCTCAACAAATTGCATTCAAATGTAATTAATCTAAGCAAATACATCTTTCCACATTCACAGGCAATGACAGCATTACAAAAATATAATAATATGTATAACGGCTATTGGTTTATCATGAAAATCCAATTATAAACACAGCTATAAATCTCAATGATTTTGTCATTTGTACAATTTTTTTAAATTGCATGAAGTTACAGTATTTTATATAAAGGTGCAAGTTTATTATTCTGACCTACTAAGCCATGGCTCCAAAGCAACATGTAAGTCATGAAAGTAGAAGTATTTTTAGTATGCTTCACTTCTTAGAGACTAATTTTACAAAATCTTCAGATAATTGCTTATATTTCAGCAGATTTGAGGGAAAGAAAAAAAAAAAGCTGTATTTGCAAGGCCTTGGCAAAAAACTAGTTTTACAGGATAAAGGAGAAGTTAAGCTATGTAGTGAGATTTGAAGACACAAGAATAGTCACTTTCAATATATGACATGTCCACTAGCTAGTTCAGTCTGCAAAAAGTATTTCCTTCCTTTGAGTATATACTAAGACAGATGACACAATTTACAGATTACTAACTAAAATGCCATAGTATCAGGTTTTACTGTGTTTTTCTTTTTGAAATATAAAGTGTATTCTAGAAGCATCAAATTCTGTAACAAATCTTTTCCAATATTGTTTCTCCCTCAAAAATCTACTGTTCTGTTGGCAGTATCACTCAAATGTCATATTCCTTCTATACAGAATTCATGAGTATTTTACAATTTCAAAGCTAACTGACATAGAAAACTTACTTATGAACTAAACCAACTCCAGAATACTAAGCTAAACTATTGACTATATTCTCAAATTATTAAGCACGTTCCAATTCTTCATCGCTGATATGCGTGGAATATTACTAATTTAAGTACTGAACAAAATTATAAACCACAAAATTAGGATCAATAATGCAAAAAGCCTTCAACATTTTCATGTGTGTTTGTGTTACTATGCAAATTTTTGATGATACTGCTGTCAAATTCTGAAGTTATCAAAGGAGATTATCAACACCACAAAAATGAAAATGACAACTCAGATTGATCAGTACTTCTGAACTACAATTAGTATTTCATTAGAGCAATGTCGTTGAAATAAACTCAAAGCTCCACCTGAGAACTGACAGAACTACTCGGCTTCACATGTAAAAATGTGCTATTTCTGGATTCAGTGCCCAAATGAGCAAGGGTAACAAGAACCACTTTATCACAAATGGTAAACCGGTTGTTTCTGCTTCATAAAGGTCTCTTTCATAACTTAAAGATATTGCTAAACATATTAATGCACATTCAACGTTTACTACAATAGAATGTATCTATCTCTGTTGAAATAACCATATTCCTCAAACGAAAACTGGAAAAGGTTTTATTCGAACCAAGTCATTGGATCTCACCGTTCTATTTGGCAAGAAAATAAAAAAAAAACCTCTCAGCGTTAACATAATCTTTGCATAGTATTTCTTAAAAACCTAAGTCGAGCAACTCCAGATGCCTCCGCTCGACGCATTAACAAGCTCCACGCAACGAAGGGGAGGGGCAGGCAGTGTGGCAGTGCAGCACAAAGCCTCCGGGGCGCGGAGGCCTCCGCCGCAGAAAGAAGTTTCAGAGCAGCGCAGAAAAGCAGCAGAAGATCTTAAGCGAGCAGAGCCGGAGGACGGGGAAGCAGCGTGCGGGAGGCTCGCACCCAGAGTTGGCGGCTTCTAGCACACCGGAGGGAGCCAGGCTTTAGAGATGGATGGCGGGAAAAAAGGCAGAAGTTAGGCCTCAGCAAGGGCCTAAACGCCTTCAGCTCAGTCGCAGGCGGCCCTAGTCTGGGAGAGGAAAGCGCGGAGAGAAAGGCACCAGGACACACTGCATCTCCTTCCCCCCCTTCTCCCCCTCACTCCCCCCGCCACTGCCACCCCCCGAAGCCCAGGCCCCGGGCTCACATTTTCCGCTGCCGCTCGAACTCCGCTTTTTTCTCTTCCTCCTCCCGCTTCTGCTTTTCGTCCAGGCTGCTGCGCTTGCTCACCGTGCGCCCGAAGATGTCGATGCGGTCGGGCGGGGAGGAGGCGCGATCGCGGTCCCGGTCGCGGCGGGAGGAGGGGGCCGTGTTGGAGCGGGAGCGGGATCGGGACTCCCGGCGCCGGTTCCGCTTGCTGTCCCGGGACTTGGAGCGCTTCCGAGCCCGCTCCTTCTCCCGGGAGCGGGACCGCGATCGGCTCCGGTTCTTCTTGTTGTGCTTAGAGCTCTTGGTGTGCTTGGAGCGGGACGAGCTCCGGCTGCGGGACCGACCCATCCCGGCAGAGGAGAGGAGAGGAGAGGCCGCGCCGGCGACCGCCCGACCACCCCCGCCCCCTTAGCTAGCGGCGCCCGAGAGAGGTGCGAGGAGGCTCTGCACGCATCAGCACCGCCCGGGCGGGCCTCTCGTCCTCTCCCTTTCTACCGTTTTGCGCTACGAGGAGAAAGAGCAGGCCCCGAAAGCGGGAGCAAGTCCGGACGCAGGCAAGATGGCGGCCCTAACCAGAGCGGTGACTCTCCTCTTCCGCCCCACAATGCACTGCGCCGCGCTCTAGCCTTTTGCTTACTCCACCCCCTCCCTCGGCGTGGTGCCGGAGGAGCACGAAAGCGCTCGGCAATGTTCGACAGCCAATGGCAAGCGTGAGGGGGAAGCCCCCTCAGGCAGCGCTTCTCCTCCGCGCATGCGCGGACCTTGCGCTTGGCGGGCAGCTGCTGCCGCCACCGGCGCTGTTTCGGGGCGGCTAAGGGCGGCGGGGTCAGGCGTTCGGCGTCAGGCGTTCGGCGTCAGTCAGCGCTCTGGGAGCTGCCTGACTCGCCGCGCTGTAGGCCCGTTTGCCGTTAGTGGAGCGGGGCCGGTCGTGCGTGGGCTTGGCCGCGGTGAGGGCAGCCTCTCACGGAGGCCCCGCGCCTGGCCGGCCGGTTGGAGTGCCGGCTGTGAGCGTCCCACCGCGCTACCCGCCTCTGCAGCGCAAGAGCTGCCGGCGGAGCGCTCTGCCCCTTGGGCTCGCCTCGGCCCGTTTCCCTGCGGCGCGTCTTCGGGGAGCTGCGGCCTGCGTGAGCAACAGGAAAGCAGTTAAAGCCCCAATACAGCGTGAAAATTAGTTTTGCTGAGCCCTCTGTCGAACGACATAGTCACTGGGATCTGTTCCGTTGTAGCTAGTCTCTAATGTGGCACAGTGAATAGCGGCTTTGCTGTATGTAGGGTGAATTTACGTGTGTAAGAGTTCAGTAGGTATCTCTATACGAGGCTTTTATCCCACTTCTGCCAGGTAATCCTTAGCATCTTCTGCTGTAGCAACATTTGCAACTGACCCTATTTCAGTGAACTGGTGCAAGCTGTGAAGAGTTAAGCCAGCTCTTTGCTTTCGGTGGAAATTAAGTCATTGATATCTTACACAATTTGTGCTTTTTTAAAGTAGGTCTACATATTTACAAAGTTTAAATACATTCTACCAAGCGTTCCTTTAGTCACTGGACAAGAGCCAATCTCATCTAAAGGTCTTTTCATCTAATTCTTGTGTCTGACTTATTTTTGAAGGAGGACTTTCTTATTTTGAAATTCAGACTCACTCTAATTAGTACAAAAAATAAATAAAATTTAATCATGTTTTTGACAGACCCCTTTGCAAGTAACAGCAAAGGAATTGACATTGTGAAACTTGCGTTGTAGGAATTCAAGTGTCACAGACCCTGGTCCATTTTTGTCTCTAGCCCTGGGGAAGTTCATGCAACAGGTAACTGAGGAAGTTGACAATCAGACCTTTTAGCTCCAGCTGGCATAATTTCTAAGCAACTTGGCTACAACTGAGTACTGTTTAAATTCATACAATGCTACAGGTTCTGGTTAGAAGTTTTACCCTAGTTTTATTAGTACTACATTTCATATTGATGTACCAAAACTGATATGGAATGTAGGGAAAAAAACCAAACCACAAGACAACAGTAATTGTTTTACAGTCAGTTATAAGTATAAATTAATTTTTAAAATAATCACCATAAACTGAGATCACTATTAACAGAACTTATATTTAGCACCTTGGATATCTGAAGAAATACCGATTTGAACTACAGAGTTTTAGTCCTATTTAGTAATACTGATTCATCAGAGCTATAAAATGCAATACACAATATTTTGTGGGAACAATTCATGGTGATAGATTGTGTGGAATTAAGAAATGATATAATATGGTATAATGAAATAAATTTCCCAGTCCTTTATTGTATTGCTCCATCTCAGTTTTTTTTAGAACTCTTGAATTAATAACAGCATGAGATTTTTCATACCTATACTAGGTTAAGGTTATTGGTCCATTTACTTTGTTATTTAGGAGGACTAAATTTTGGTACTTACAGAAAAAGCTCATTTTCCTCATACAACAATACAGTCCTGAAGGCTGACAAATTGGTAGCAGAATATTTCTATCTGTGATTTCTTTTTTACTTCGAAGTTTGGTAGGGGGTTTTTTATCCTATGACCTTATTTTTCCCATCTTAATAGTAATACTATTAATATTTAGGTTTCCCTCTTCAGGTGTAATTACAATTGTTATGGGATTACAGTACCAAAATAAAGTTTTAGTAAACTCTAAATTAAGAACTTTATTTCATTAAATAATTTAATTTCTTGTTTTCAGTTAACTGAAAATGATGGTCATTTCCAATGTCAGTTCTGTTTCAAAGTTTTCGATATTTGGTTAAACTTGTGTATTTTCTGGATAAAATATTAGAAATCATGAGTTTTAAATTACATGTAAATCTGTGTATTATTCATGATTTAGTAGCCATACTTCATTTCTATGCACTGTTGTGTTTTTGCATTATTTTTCTCCATTTTACTATATCTCAGTATATTAAAATACATAATTTGCTTCTTCAAACAGATGCCTTAGAGTTGGAAAACACCTTATTTGACAGCCAAATGGTGGCATAATTAAAGCACCTCACCCTCTGCCTTGGCTGCTATCATCACATGAAATCTCACAACCCATAGGCATTTGGGGTAGCCCTGTGGAGATACTGTGATCTGATTATCTCCAGATCATACCTGCTGTCACTTACACCATCACTTTTGTCATTAGCTGGGTCAAGAGGCATCAGGAGATTAAAGGTGGATTATTTTGGTTTCTGTTAGTGTGGCACAGCTGAATGCATGATCTTTGTGATAGGTCTAAAATGGAAGAACTCTGGAGGGTAAGCATAGAAAGCAAGCAAGAGCATAATAGGATAAGGTGTTTGGTATATAATTTACTGTCATCTGGCATAGTCTGGCTCACAATAGTAAGAGGGCAGGAGTAGCACAGGAGAGCTAAGTTATTTGAAGAAGAAAAAGAAAAAGTGGTTTAAATGTGTGTTGGTCCTTTCAAAGTAGCTGTTTCATCCAGAGTTTATTACAAGGTCAGAAACTGTATGAAGGGCTTTTTTGTCTCTGTGTTTTTTTTTAAGTATGAATCAGTGCTGTGATTCATGCCACAGATCACAGAAGTTCTGCAGGTGTAGAAATTGTATCAGTTAATCACTTTTTTTTTTTTTTTTTACACCTAATGCCAAAGTTACTTGTTTTGCTTATGCATTTTCTGTCAGCTGCTTTGTTTCTCTTTTAGCAGTGCTATGGAGTTCAGAGCTGCAGAGGTAGGGAGATGAAGCATCTGGGAGACCAGCAGAACAGCTGTGAGGAAGGCATGGTGGGAGCATGGAACAGTTGGCAGGAAGGGAAGTATCTCTTCTGAAACTTGAGAGAATAAGTCATTAAAACTGCTGCTGCAAAGGACTCCTTTGAAAAGGGGGGAAAAAAGAGTTTAATTGAAAGAGTGGAGAGGTGTGATGAACGGAGATGTATAACAAGAAATTAAATAAATGGAAAGGGTTTTCACATTATACCTATACAGGCAGGCTGAATAGATAGTATATGTAAGTACAGTTATTAGCTAAAATACCCCTCTTTTCCATATGTTCAGATGATAATCATATCATTGGAAAATGAACAATACTGTACAGAATGCTGTTGAGAAAGTGTTTTGTCATTTGGATGTGAAAAAAGGGCACAGCTTGAGTAATTGGAAATGGTGTGTGTAGGATAATCAATTTAAAGCAATGTCTAAACAATATTTATTTTCAGCTTCATGTGGATTTAGTTTAGTGGGAATTTTAAAATGACATTAGTAACCAATGTCAGAGGACACTGATTTTTATTTTATGTAAATCCACTTACACTTGTTTAGTGTTTGGACTACTTCTTTCTATGTGGAAGAAGGAAAAAAGAATGTTCATTTACTTGTGTTGTTCACATTGCCTAGTCCAGTTATGTCCTAAACAAAAGCTCTTGAATACTGTTAGAAGTAGTGAATATAAGTTTT
>JAVSBS010019723.1:6702-43943 GCA_033124195.1 Coracias cyanogaster
GAAAGAGGTTATCAAGGGCTACTTACAATACAGTAATCTCTTTGGTAAGATTTATTATTTTCCTTCAGAATTTAGAATGAGACTAGGAAATGTGAGCTACGCAGTGGTTTCAACATGAAGTAGAGTTTTCACATACTTAACAGCCTTGAATAATTGAAGACATACTGGTTTTATCAGAATTCTTATGAACTCAGATCTATTCAGTGGTTGTCCAGAAAATAAATAAGTCCAACCTCTCCTAAATACTTGTGAAAATTTTCCCAGAGTTTCCTCTGATGATCTTAATATAGATTGTTGTTGACAATAAAGATACCAAACATCTGGAAGCTTTCAAAAAACAACCCAGAAACATCTTTGTCCCTTGTATGTAGACAAAGGTGATTTCCATTTTCTTGTAATAATATTTCTAATCCAGAAAGTGTTAACCTGTTTGTAGGATTAAATCCCTTCCTAGTGTATTATGTTGGTACTATTTCAATAGTGCAAGTACTGGACAGATTTGTCAGTATCTGTTCTTAAGTTTTTATGCTTTCGGCTTTCTGCATAAGGCTTTAATAGGCATTTAAAGAAATATTGTAGGATGATACACTGGTATATATTCTATACCTAAATGAGGCTTTACCTACTGCAAATTTAATTTCTTTCAGCACTGACAACATAAAAATGGTATAAAACTCAGTTCATGCTTTGAATTCAGTTCTAAAAGGCTCTTTTTTTTCCTACCTCAACTCCCAAGTTGAAGTTTTAACTAGTACACAGATATTTTCCTCCAAAGGCTGACAAAATGGAGCTAATGCTGTGTGCTTAGGAAGCTAAGGATGCTATGAATTGCACTTCTGAGTCCTTTTTTTCTAGTTAAGTACCACTTTGCAAGGAAATTTATGCATACTTCTGAATTCTTTGGAGACTGATTTGCTTCAGTGCTGAAAATCTGTTCATCTCCCGCTTTCCACTATGAGTGGAAATAAAGCTGTCCAGTACCATGAAGTTATGATGCTGGTTATTAGTCTCCTTCCTTTTCAAGAACAAGGAAGGTTAAATTAGCTTCAGAAGATCTTGAATTGTTAACAATTTGTATCTTGATTCTGTGATAAAAGTTCAAATTACTCTGCACAGTTTTGGGGGGAAATAATGTTAGATTTCATGTTGGAAGCGCGTGCTTTCTGTATGCATTATGAAAACATGTAAAATGGGCGATAAGAGTTTATGTGCAGAGTTTTAGATGTAGGTGTTTTTGTCCATGACTAAAGCTATGTCTGATTGCCTGGTAAAGACTGGACGCATAAAAATACAGTTTTTCTGTAGATAGTTGTCTTGAGATGGAATATGAGACAGTGGATGAGATACTGTAAAACTATGGATCTCTGTGCTTTGTCATTTTGAAGATTTTGAAACTTCCTTGCTGTGTGATCTTGAGGTGTTGTTACAAGAATGAAGTACAGAGTCCTGGAAGCACATTGTCTGTGCACCTGCAGCCTAATGAAATAGGTTCTTGTGTTTTGCTGTGGCTGAACCAGGACATCATCCACCCCTTATTCTGTGCCATCTATGTCATGCCCTGCAGCCATTAAACAACAAAATACAGTATAGTTCACTGGCTGTTCTCCCCCAAAACTAGGTTCCCCCGAGGCCCACGTTGGACCTCTCTGTCCTCCTGCATCACCCACCAGGTGCACCCAGGTCCCTGAGCAAAGACAATCCCATGGATGGGTTTGCCTGTGCCTGAGGCAGGACTGACCCAGACCATTTTCCCCAAAACATTCCGCATGTGCATTACAGGGACTTTATCTTCCTCTAAGGTATGTGGAAGTTCTGACTGGGCAGGGCCAGCTTGACAGATCCTCTTGTGTTGACCAACGAGGTGGCCTTTGCCAGATCCATGTCCCAGTGTTTGAAGGTTCCACCCCCCATTGCCTTCAGTGTAGTTTTTCACAGCCCTTTCAATTTTTCCAGAGGCTGGTGCGTGGTAGGGGATGTGGTAGATCCACCCGGTGCCATGCTCTTCTGCTCAGGTTTCTATGAGGTTGTTCCAGAAGTGAGTCCTGTTGTCTGACTCGATTGTCTCTGGGGTGCTGTGTCACCACAGGACTTGCTTTTCCAGGCCCAGGGTGGTGTTCTGGGCAGTGGTGTGCGGCACTGGATACGTTTTCAGCCATCCAGTGGTCGCTTCCACCATGGTTAGCACATAGTGCTTGCCCTGGCGGGTCTACAGCAGCATGATGTAGTCAGTCTGCCAGGCCTCTCTTTGTATTTCAGCCATTGCTCACTGTACCACTGGGGCTTTATCAGCTTGGCTTGCTTGATTGCAGCACATATCTCACATTCATGTATGATTTCTGCGATAGTGTCTATGGTCAGTTCACCCCTCAGTGTCAAGCCCATCTATACGTTGCATCCCTTCCTTGGTGACCCGAGGTCTCATGGGCCCACCGGGCAAGAAATAATTCACCCTTGCACTGCCAGTCCAAATCCACCTGAGCCACTCTAATCTTGGCAGCATGGTCCGCCTGCTGGTTGTTCTGATGTTCTTCTGTGGCCCGACTCTTGGGTACATGAGCATCCACACGGTGCACCTTCGCAACTAGGTTCTCCACCCGAGTTGCAGTATCCTGCCATTGTCCAGCTGTCCAGCTGGGTTTCCCTCTGCGCTGCCAGTTGTTCTGCTTCCACTGCTGCCACCACCATCACGGGCTGTTTGCCACCATCCATGAGTCAGTGCAGAGGTAGAGCCTTGGCCGCCTTTCTCACTCAGCAATGTCTAGAGCAAGCTGGACGGCTTTCACCTCCGCAAAGTGGCTCAACTCACCCTGTCCCTCAGTAGCTTCAGTCACTCATCGTGTGGGGCTCCACACGGCAGCTTTCCAGCATCGATGTTTTCCCACAGTGCGACAGGACCCATCTGTCCCTATCTGACAGCTTGTTATATGGTGGTGCCTCGTCAGCTCACGTCACCTTCTTCTGTGGTGACATCCCAAAATCTTTGTCCTCTGGCTACTTCATCATCACCTCTAATGTTCCTGGGTGGCTGGGGTTCCCTATTCGAGCCCGTTGTGTTATCAGTGCCACCCACTCACTAGGACAGACATGTCAGAGAGCATAGAAGTGATGATTTTTATTCTTCCTTATCTTCCTAATGGATGCCAATTCCAGTGTCATCAGTTGAGGTTTTTAGGACTGTTACCTTAGCATCGAACTGCAACTTCCGCAACCTTAGCATTAAACCTGACTTACTCACGGTGTCCTGTGATCCACTCTTCTTCATGTACACCTGTGCGGCTTCTGTCGGGGCAGTGGCTTGTGTTTAAAGTTAATGTAGGATTGTGAAATTGCTGGATAAGGGCAAAGGGGGTCACTAGCTTGCTTGTGAAAGAAATAACATGGAGAAGAATTCTGCTAGTTTGCTCTTTAATGGTGAGCCGAAGTGCTTTAGACCTTAGTTTGTAGTAGAAATGGTGATGGCCTGTGCTATCTGAGGTACTGGAAGCTGCATTGAGTCATAAACCGCATGTGTGGCCTTTCAGATGTGGATTCTTTGTCTGTGGAAGCTTGACTCTAAAATTGTTTTTAAATTTTTTTTTCATGAATGTTTAAAATCGGCAGGTTTATAATTAGCCTCAAGAAGACAGAAATCATAGGAGAGCTTGTTTACTTGATAAATGATTCTCTGCAACATGCAGTCATTGTTTATGGAGGCTTGGTGTTCGCAATGTGTGAGACTGACCCTCTCATGAGATGAAATGCCACAGATGGCCAAAGCTGTCAGCGAGACCCCAGGTGGTTAATTTTTCTTCAGTGGAGAACAGGAGAGGGGAGGAGGGAGAAAGGGATACAAGGTCAAAAGGACAACAGTTGCTGCATCTCTTTGCTGTCCCTGTGATAGCTAAACTTTTATGAGGGACCTCATGAGCAAATCTGGATGAGTTTTATGGAAGCCAGGTCCTAGTTAAAGTTTACTGTGACATAAGATACCAAGTAGTCTGTTTGTAGGACAATTAAATGTGCCAGCTGAGGACAAAGATGGTAAAGCCAAGGTGAATTGCCATGTAATGTGTCTCTTGCAGCAGACTATTAAAAAATGCATTCGGTAGTGAAACAAAGCTGGGTGAGTTTTCTTTGCCTCAGAGGTACAAAGATTCTGGAAGGACGTGACTTAATACATGTACAGACAGTTTCTGCAAATATGTGTGATCATAACGTTTGTGAACAGAAGAACAAAATGCAGAAAAAATTCCTGGCTGTTCAACTTTGCTTGAAACGGTACCCGTGTAAAACCTGAGGAAAGAGTAGAAATGACCCATCTCATACTTCTTATTTAGTTATTTGCTGTTTCCTAGCTGGAAAGCCATATTTGTAGGATTTTAGAGTCTTGGGAAAAGTGGAGAAGGATGTGACACTCATCAGTCCTCTGATAGATGGTACCACATCTGGTATTAGCTACTGATTTGACAATGATTTTAAATTAATGACATTTGTGAAACGTATTCATGTTAACTGATTTCCAGCCCTTCAAGTGCTGACTTTTGGGTCCCTTAGAACCGATTAAACAGAAGCAGGATTCATATTTTACAGTCTGTCAGTAAATCCATCATATTTTTAGAAGGGCGTAGAGTTTCTACAAGGCATTCAGTGGCTCAGGGTTACACTCATTTCCTTAGCTGGCACTTGCAGATACTCTATAACAGAGGGGAGCAGGATGCCATCATTCCCAAGCTGTAAGATTGGAGAGGAGATGAAAAGGAATTATGTGGGTTTTAAGCAGATTGAATATTTGTATGAAGAAAGTTGGAGCTTTCCTCATTGAATGATTTTTCTGCAGTAACTCATTGACTTGCTTCTGTTCTGTTCTGGAGCCAGAGCATTAATGGAAGTGACTGGATACAGTCCTGGGAAAATAGGATGTCTAGGGTCTCCTATGAGATAGGTGCTACTTTGAGAGACCTGTCTCACTGGGTAACTTGCTTCCAAACCAGTGTTGCCAGAAATAATAGTTACGTTGCTCTGTTGAAAGATGGAAGATCTTGGTTTTAGGCTCATTGGTAAGAGTAAGGAAACTAGTAATGACAAAATGGTTAAGGTACTTCTATTCGTACTCAGAACAAAGTGTATTTAAAGCAGGAGAAAGCCTGTTAGAATTCAAAACCTGAAAAACAACAGTTGATTGTAGCTCCGTATTTATAACAACAGCAGACACACTTCATTTTGGCATTTATAAATGCCATTAGGTTAAATATCCCAGGAAGATTATTACCTCGGTTATGACGGAGAAATTAAGTTAGGTTGACCAGATAGCTGACCTTGTGGCTCAGCAGCGAGACTTCGATGTCTGGGGAGGTGTTTTCATTTCATTTTAGAAGGAAACTGTGGGCTTTTTTTTTTTCTACATTGTTCTGAATGATTATGTTCAAGAAATAAAAGCTTAGATTTGGTGTATCCAACCCAAAATCCCCACAAAGAGTTGAAGTTGAGTTGGTAAGCAATTAAAAGACAGTTCGCTGCATAGAGTAAAAGGGTGCCTGTATTGTAAAATAAGAATCAAACTTAAATGAGCAACCTCTAGTACCATTAGAGAAGTTGGACTTTGGATCCTGTATGCGTGAAGAGTTCTCTTTGGTATTTAATTAAACATCTTAGTGTGTTTTATTGTTTGACTAAGCTGATGTCATTGAATACGAAGGTTGTTATTTTCCTATTTGCATTTAGCAATTGAGTTTTGTGTGTACTTTTCAGCTCCACCTTTTATTGTAGAATAGATGAAGGAAAGTTTCCGTTCATCGTGGTGTTTTGGCTGTAGTTGACTTTTTACGGGGTGAGTAGCCATCAGTGGAGGCACTGCGTTAAAGAACGGTGACAAAGAAGATTTGATTGGCTCGATAGCTTGGTTGCAAAATGCGTTTGGAAGTTGAAGCATTGAAAATTACAGATAAGTAATTACAGTGTGACTGGTAATATATATAATTTTGATTCTGCTACTTTATTTGTGGCTTCCTGCCTATTCCTAGTTCCTGTCTAATAACCAGGAGTAGCTTGGTCTTGTTTATTAAGCAGATGCTGTCCTGTTGGGATGCCATCATAACTGAAGAGTAATTTTACCTATTCTTTGCATAAACAGAAGCCTTTGAATGATTTGGAGCTAAATAACTGCCCAGTTCAGTAATGATTTTTAAATCCTTTTTCACTCCCTACCTAGTGCAGAGTAATCTTAAGTCTATAGGCTTCTTTTTAATTACCAACTCTGAAGCTTTCTACAGTCATAAAAGTCTGCTTTCCCATTTCCCAGCATATTTAATAAATTGAACCATTTAGGCAGTGTTTCTAGGTTGATTTAATTTGTTTTAAAGAGTATTTGCTGTACTTTTGAAACCCAAAATACAATTTTATGGTTTCGTGGCAAGCACTATCTAGTTAAATAAGTTTTGACCATAACATACGTTTATGTATTCAATAATGAAAATGTGTATTTAGCTGATAGTAATGCTAAATCTCCAACTTCTGGTACTTGAAGTAGTCTCAGCCGCTGCTCATGGCTCCCCTTGCCCCCCAGGCATAAGTAAAATTTGGGCAGAAATAAAATTTAATATATATGCTATTATATTGCCAAAACTCAGAAAATGAAGGTTAATGGATTGATAGCAAGTTCCATTCAAAGGCAGAAGTTTTAAGCTCGAGGCATTAATTTACTGGAGTGATCATCATTTTCCTCTGAGCCCCTGAAGCCAACGTGCTTTTCTCTATCCATAAAATGAGAACTGCTTATGTAGATCTCTATGAAATTTGAGTTTTGAGTTCAGCACAGTCGGTGTGGCAGGAGCCACCCAGCCATCGAGCTTGAACTGGTTGGTTTATACTCCGAGTTGTTGATGTTCTCAGCGTTGTGCCGCTGGAAGTCGGTGCTGTGAGAAGAGAGAAAGCAGCAATCTTTACCAGCTCGGTTTGTAATGCAGCCACAGTGTCTTTCTCTTTTATTTATCCCAGAAGGTAGATTAAGCAATAATGTGTTGTATTATGCATTCTTATTTTTTCCTCTTGACTGATTCCTAAGCAAAAACTAGTAGAAGAGGAAATAATTCAAGCCAGGCTTCTCCCTGTTGCTTTCTCAGGTTTTGTAATGAAATACATAAACTTGAGGTGAAAAAAAGCACATTAATCCTGTTCTTTTTCCAACGTGACTTTGCAGGGAGCCGATGCCTGGTGATTTTGACTTTCCTTTACCAAATTAACTATATTGATCAGATAAAATCTAATATTGTTGAAGTAATCCTCACTGACGATTGTTTTTTTCCGAAGCAAAACATGGGAAATACTCATGTTTTTTTTTCCAGTGGTTGGACTAGTATTTTGTGGAAAAATGTATGTAAAGGGGGGTAATTTTGCACAGGAGTCAGTCATCTGCTTACAGATGGAAAACACTTACTTAAAGAATATTGGAAATCCTCTCCAAAGTACTGTTTGAGGTGTGATGAGGGCCAACTTGGCATAGTTGGGTATGTTTTGGAAACAATGCTGGAGTAGGTTCCAGGAGCTGGAAGTGCTTTAGTGGCACGTAGTAAGATACAGTGTGTAATAGATGTTTTCCTTCTTGATAGAGATGGAAATGATACCTGATTATTATTTCCTAGGTATGTTTTCAAGTACTTTGATACTGTAGTGATGACTGGCTCTTCACTCACACAGAGGGAACAGTAATGATTAACACATCTCCTCAAGGATTCGGTTTTAAGTGGAGGCAGTACTTGCATTTGAGATGTAGTCAGGGATTGATCAGGTGTCTAGACAGCAGTTGAAGAGTAAGATGTTCTATCTAGAAGGTGTTTAATTTTTATGTCTCCGTGTAGTATTTCTGAAGGCATGATGCTTTTCTGTTAAGCTTCCACTTCGCTAAGTTCTACTTTTGTTCTGCTGCTCTAATGTAGATATTCAAGGTAATGTCGAGTTAGTCTTGTAATTTTTTGTGAATGCAGAACCTACTGACTTGAAGCTCTGAAGAGGGGCCGGGGGGGGAAGGTACAGACTTGCAGTGCACAGTGTAATTCTGATGATTTCTTATTGCCCTACAAGTAAGAGGACAAGGGAATACAAGTCTATATATTATCTTGATGAAGAAGAAGTGTGTAGATTGAACTGATAGCATGTAGAATTTTTTGAGGTAGTCCAAAGAAAATATTTAATGTTTTTGAAGTGTCTGAGGAGAAGAGACATCCTGAACTCAAATAAAGGATTTAGTAGGAGATTTAATTCTGATGTATGAATTTTTAATGCAGACTGTGTGCACAGTATGCTGACTGTTCGCTGCAGTTGAATAGTCTATAAAAATCAAGGTTCCTTAACTCAATGGGGGACCAGCAGGAGACCTAAAGGAGGAATAAGAAAGTGAAGCATGAATCTACTGGCGAAGTCTGAATTAATCAATTTTTCTGTAGAAGGAAATCTGTTCTCTTTCTGAAAGAGAAGGAAGTTGTTTAAAGATCTGAAAAGTCATGTGATATCTGGAATGGATAGTAAATTCACAGGAGAATAACCTATTCCATAAAGAGCTGATACACATCTAAGAGGTGAAAATGACTCATCTTAGTTGACTGTCTACCTTTTGAACTAAAAAAGACTAAACCAGTATCTCTACACTTCTGACAGTTCATGTTCCTGGTTACAATTATGTTCAATTGTAACACTTGCTATGTGCAGAGTACAAGTCTTTCATGGCTGTTGCTCAGTGCCTTAATTAACCAATTTACTCTTTTTCTAGCTGATGCACTTTATCCTAATTCCATGTTGCAAATCTCCCATTTTGGAGGTGCTTGCAAGACGGAAGAAATTCCAAACGATCTTTCTTTGTTCGGCCACTAACTTGAACGTTTAACTCACCATCAACCTGATGCTTCCACAACTGGAAAAATTCTTCCTCCAAGCAGCTGAAATGCTTTTTGTGTTAGAATATTAGGATCTTGCAATTTGTTACTGAATGGACTCTCAGATTATTTTAATAGTTTTAGAATTTATTTTTTTAATTGACTATGTGGTCAAGTATTGTACAGACAACTTTTCGGTGGCTGTTTAAAGAGAAATAATTTCCTTTAAAAAACAAAAGACAGTATTTTTATTCAAAGCGGTGCACAAACCCTTCATATGGATATGTTTAGGTTTAACATGGGCAGCCGTAATAAAAGGTTCGATGAAATAGAGTAAATTTTTAAAAAAATATATTGTCTAGACATGGTAGTAGGGTGGTAGTAGGATAATACCAGAAGAGTTGATGTTACTTAAGAGTGTGGCTGAACAGGGAAGAAATGAATGAAGCCAGTACATGAGGGGCTCAGACTGTCAACTTGTGTTAAATAAGAGGTATTGGGTCTTATTAAGCAGCTACTCAGTTTTTATTCCTGTAATTTTATAGTGCTTCACGTTATAATTGTAGGCATTGTGTCATCCTGATATAAATAAGTCCCTGACAATCTTTTTCTTGTAAAATGAAAAAAATACGTGTTTTGAAAAATGGTTGTGTTTTTTTTTTTTCTTCCAGAAAAGTATTTAAGAGCATTGGAACACATGACTAGTTCTTGACTTCTAAAGCTCTAAAACACTTACGACTGTTCATTCCTAAAGCTTTAAATAGCTGAGGAATTACTTTTAAGACCACTGGGTTACATGGCACCCTATTGAGATAGCTGGGAAACAACACGTAGACTTGCATGAGTTGGGGAGTGGGAAAATCTGGAGAGAAATGATTGATAATGGTAAGGTTTGGCTTGGCCCAGAGGAGGGATGACGAAGGAGGTAGGAAAGTGATGCTCTCTGTGGAGGACTGGTTTGGGGTTGGCAGGCACCGGCTGTTGCACCCTTTGGCATGTCTCAGTAGTCAAGGCAAAAAGGTCTTGGCCAACTAAACCATGTTCCTGTAAAATGTAAAATACTTTATATATGGGAAAGGGATATGATGGAGGAACAATTCTGCATGGGCCAGTCTTGAAGTTTCTTTCTCTCGGTTGACATATAAGGCTGGAAGGGACTCCAGCAGCAGTTTGTGAGGAGGCTCTCCGGGGAAGAAGAGGCGTTAAGTGAGAATTCACAGTCCCGTGCGCTTGCTCGGGGGCCTGACTGTGGCTTAATCGAATCAGATTTGGGCAGACCCAGGTAGGACATGGAGCCACAACTCCACGTACAGTGACGGATCAAACAAATTGTGAAATCTAAAGAAAATTGAAGGTGTGGAGGGAGAGCAGAGACTTTATTTAAGGTACCAGGATTCCAGTTATTGCTGGTATGGCTTCGAGATGATTTCCCACCCCTGACAGAAGAAAAACAGCAGGTCACACTTTAAACTGTGAGTGTATTTTTACAGAATTGATGGACAATACTGGAAGCAAGCGCAACAGTCTTTGGAAAAACTCTCAAGGGTAAATCATCTCAGAAGGACTTGTTTTCTAAAGGATTGTTTTGAACACAAAAATCCAAGAAACACAGAAGACTGCTTTTAAGTATTTTATTTTAAGTTAGAACTGTATTTGTTGGAAAATCTTCTTGAAACATCTTGATCAATTCTACCCCTCTACCCGCATTCCAGTTCTTGGTATTCAGGCTGGACTTTTTGCTAATAAGATAAATACAAAGTACTTTTTAATGTTTTAACAACTAACGCCAAAGAGGATTACCATTGATTGTCACCTATGCTGCAGAACAGCCCTTGGTGGAATGAGGGGGCTGCAGAGAGGGGCACAAAGGATATGTGCAGTCTTGCTACCAGTGTGGTAGGATTGCAGTTTGGTTTTATGTTGTTTGGAAAATAATTAAGTGGAAGCAAAGCAAAAGCCTACTCTTGATGGTACTTGCTTTGGCTGTATTCATTCTTCCACCAAGCAGCAGCAAGTTTGCAGACGGATAGCACTGTCAGAGATAAAACAGGCATTTCCAGAACTGGCCTCAGATGTTGTGTGGTAGAAACATAAAAGAGATTAAATCAGATCAACAAACTGTTCAACTTCCGTTGTCCATGTCACTCTTGTGTATCTTTATGCTGGGTTACAGATTCTGTATAATGCCAAAGTGCAGTTGGCCATGTTAGTTCCTTGCCGAGGATTATTCAGTTGCAAGCTTTGCATAGAACCGCTGCTGAAGGTATTGAGTCCTGTGCAAAAAAAAGATGTAAACCAAGTATGTTTTTATTAAGGGACAAGAGTGAGTGATAAAGGGCTATTTGATTTATCTCGATGTATTTTGAAATCTGAAAGGAAAGTTGCTGATACTGTTTAGTCAAGAAATCAGTGGTCGGATACATTTGTTGATACTTTTTAAGAGGGTATTTTGGTAATGTGTAAAAGGTTTTGATGAGGATTTAGGTGCCAGGTGTGCTGTTCCTGACCCTTGTTTCTCTACTGTGCTGCTGTTAGTTGGAGACAGGAGTACTGGATTATGTGGGTCGTTGGTCTGGAGGCAGTTGTGTTCTTACATGATGTGAACAGGATGAAGTCTAGTCCATCTGGGGAGCCCTGGAAAGTCACTGAGCAGAAACTGAAGAAAAATCTGAAAAAAACCCCAAACCTCCTAAGCCCCTACTTTTTCTGTGTTAGGTAGAAAAAAATAATAATTCTGTAGCTTCTTATTCTGTGGTTGACTTTGCTTTTTGCTGTATAAATTTTTACAGTTACGCGTCTTGAAATGCTGTCGCCTGAAGATGACTGCTACTGCCAGCAAAGAATTTCCATCTTCTGGTCAGAAGAGAGACTGACTTCCTGTAGGATGGTGCAGTGTCACTCCTGGCTTTCTTCCTGGAAATAGGATGCACGTTGGTAAGTCTGTAACTAAAATTCTGTTAAAAACTTTACGGTGATGATAGTGGATGTGGTGAAAATGGGAAGTGCCTGTACTAAATTAGGTACTTCTTTGCCTCTGAAGTAGGCCAGAATGATGTACAGGAAGCATCTTCTGAAAGCTACATGAATAATCTTGCTAAGTAAGATAAATAAGCCCGTTCCGAGAAGCAGAGGGTGATCGTGCGAGCATTACGGTGTTGTTCTGTGTCTGGTTTGGTGTTAGTCCCGCTGGACGCTTCGAGGTGCTTCTGGGTGTTCTTATTATCCTTATTATGGTTAATCAATATGAAATTTATACCCTAAGTAGAGTTCATTAGATTAAAAATTTCAGTCTCTTTTATAAAGAAAACCAGCTGTCTCCCAAAGGAGAAGAGATGAAGAGAAATTACTGTGGAGTTTGCACAGGGTAAGACTGTAAGAATCTGATGCTGTGATAGAAGATAAACAGCAGCAATGCTGCAGTTTTAGGTCTAGGAAAGGTGGCACTATGGGGACCGGGGACACTGACAAAAAAAAGAGGGAGCTGGGGGGGGAACCCAACTGACTGCTAACTTGATCGCTTAGGTACTTCCTAAATTATTTCATTTGTAGTCTTTTTCATCCCGTGCAATCAAGGAAATGTCCAGTAGAGTTTCGTGTGGTTGTGTTAAATTCTGAAATCTGAAAGGAAAGATTTCAGATTACTCAGTTTACTATTGTCTAAATCATGTTGAATGAAATATCGAAAGGAAATGTATTTTATCAACATCGTTGTATAAATTGTGGACTGCTTTGGATCTACTTGTGCCTATCCTGAATAGCGGTGAAGTATGATGAAATCCCCGGTAGGAATCGGAACTGGTACTGCTGGATTTGGCTTGAGAGTAACTGTATCCACAGTGAGTATTTCGCTACCTGTAATATAAGCAGGTTTTTCCTCTCTTGTTCCTAATGCTTTATCTAGATTATGAATAGCACTTCAAAAAACACTGCACAGTTATAATGAACACTTCTTGATTTCTGCTCTGAAAAGCTTGTGTTTCATCATCATTATTAACTTAATGCCAATTATGATTGTAATTATGGCTGCAGTCCTAAAGTACTTCATCCTTGCTGAAGGCCTTTATTAAAACAGTGCTATTGCTTTGACAGTGTGTACAAATTGTGCTCAGGATTACGTAGACAGAAGAGCCTAGAAGGAATTTAGAAATCTTTAATCAGACGATTCCTGAAGTTATATAAAATAATTTCCCATTTTGTTCTCAGCTGTGGCTAACGCAGTGTACTGTGAAATGAGGAGTAAAAAGTAACTTTCCAGGTTTAATTTTGGGAATTGCAGTTATACTATCTTGAGAATTAAATTCATCGTACCATTATGAGGATGCCAGAGCCCTGGAACGGGCTGCCCAGAGAGATTGTGGAATCTCCTTTTCTGGAGACTTTGAAAACCTGGATGTGATCCTGGGCAGCCTGCTCTGAGTGAACCTGCTTTGGCAGGGGGGTTGGGCGAGATCATCTCCAGAGTTGGTCCCTTCCAACCCCCACCATGCTGGGATTCTCGGATTATAAGGATGGGTAAAAAAAGCTGTTGGTTGATGAAGAGATCATGCCCTTAAACTGATTTTTCAAAGATGAACATTGCTATGCCTACGTATGTGTTTCTGAAAGCTGTTTGTTCATTTTTTTTAATGTTTCCTGATACCAATTATCAGATGTTTGCAAGGAAAAGGTCTGAGATATGCTTCCCTTCAAGTCAATACAATTTAAAAGGCTTTAGAAGAGAGAGCACTTACAAGTGATTTTGGGTTCTAGTTATCACGACAGAATAGATTCAAAATTGAAGCCTGTTGTTTGCATGTGAGAGCAGATCACAAGTTGCAAGCCAGAAGTCACTTAATACAGCAAGGACCATGAGAACAGAAGTCAACTGAGAAGATGAATGTG
Source organism: Coracias cyanogaster (assembly GCA_033124195.1). NCBI lineage: Eukaryota > Metazoa > Chordata > Aves > Coraciiformes > Coraciidae > Coracias > Coracias cyanogaster. The sequence goes on from JAVSBS010019723.1 coordinate 20,427, forward strand.
TGAGGTTATTAAAAGGAAGAACAAAATGTTAACGGGTCTTCTGGAGTCAGGTTTCTGTTTAGGAAGGGAAATTGGCTTCCCCCCAGCTTTAGGACATGGCCTTACAATCGGTTTCCTTCATTGTCTTAACTTTTATAAGCATGCTATTGCTACTGATGTTTGTTATGCTTGTGACAGAGGTAATGTGAAAAAGGAAAACACAAGGCAGGGGAATATGCAGCCAGTTAACCTTTAGATGGAGCTGTTTCTCCTCAGATGATATGAAGGTTGCAGATACTTGATGTACCTAATCAGTGAGGTAAGAATGGACTGATTTGTGCTGTAGTTCAATAATAGATTTATTTAAAAAAAAAGAAAGCTTATCACTTCCACAGAAAGAAAAACATGCTCTGCTTCTATCTGTTCAAATATCTCTTAAAAGAACTTAATACTGGTAAGGAAAAGATGTAAAATAATATTTTGGAAAATACGCAAGTATATTTTGTATAGCTCAAGGTGGGGATAGTTCTGTGGTATGAAAAAGTCAACACTGCGTGTAATATTATACAGTGAGCTGAGCTTCTGAGCATTTAATATTTCTCTTGGAGATGAGGAAAAGTTGATTTTTTTTTTTTTTTTTTTCCCTGTGAGAGGCAGTATATTTGTGGGAGTGATCCTCAAAAGCATAAAAGCTGTTTTTTTTGTTTCCTGTCGTGTTTAACCCAGACTTGTCATTAACAAGGCTTTCACGGTTTGTCAGCATTAGCTCCAGCATACCCAAAGCGATTCTGTTAGTCCATCCTTGCGCAGCTGTCTCATCTACCTTTGAAAAGTGCCACTTCAGAATGCTGTGTTCTCTGACATGTTTAGTTCCAGGTCTTATGCAGGATAAACCTGTTCAAGTGGTCTGCAGATTCAGTGCTACCCACCAACACCTCATCAGCTACTCCAGAGTCTGCAGTTCATCTAGCCTGCAGTTTTTTGCTGTCAAGAACTTTGGGTTTGGCTATGGGCTGTAGTAATCGTTCTGGCAGCAGTAGCAGCCTGCTTCTGCCTTTCCTGTACCACTGTGTTATGAGACAGGGGCACATCCGTGATGTGATGAGAGCGTAGAGTCACCCCACAGGGAATAAGTGTCTGGAGCTGATCTGGTGGCAAATGAACAATATATTTAGCCCGAGGACATGTCCGTTTTTTTTCTCATACAGCTTGAATTGTTTAGAACAGAACTGACCTGCTGGATGCATTGGTCCAGGTAGGCCAATATTTGATCTCCAACAGTGGCGTTTTAGATTAACAGTTTAGGGCAGTTGTGTGAACCTTGTCACTCTTGGTTATCCATTCTCCTCATAGTCCTCCTGCATCCACACTTGATACGTTAGGGATGTTAGATACATCTCTACCTATTCCCTTACTGTGCGTTTTGGTATGGCAGGATGAGACGAATATCAGCTCAGTGTTTATGTGCCACTTTCATGATTCTGAAAGTGTTCATTGTCTATATGCTTCAGCATTTTGTTTTCAAGATGGAAAACATCTAGCCTTTCAACCATCCTTGTAAAAGCAACTGTGTTCCATCCCCTTGGATCAGTTTTGTTGCCCATGTATCCCACCACTGTATCCTCTTGAGATAGGAGCCAGAATTGTACACGGTACTCAGGTTGTGGTGTAGCCTGGTAAATATGTTTTTTCTCCATTACTAGTAGGCAGCAAAATATTTTGAGTGATCTGCCAGTGCAGGCTCTTGGGACTTTTCATGCCTTGGTCAGGGCCTAAGCTGCTTTTGGCTTCTTCTCAACAGTGGGCAAGTGACTATTGCGTGACGTGGTACACGTTTGAGATCAGCATTTCTGGTCAAGGCCTGAGATTGGCTACTCGCTGCCCAGCAACCAGTAGTCCTCTGTGGTAGATGGGGCTACAGGGAAGCTGTTGTAATTCTGCAAAAAAATCCCAACCAGTGATGGGAAATGCACTAATATGTGGCCCAGTTGTTTTCATTTCTCATCTTTGTAATAACGTTATTCTTAAATGAAGACAGGATAACCTCACAGCAGTAGGAAACGAGCAGGCTTTGGGCTAGGGACAGACGCTGGAAGGTAGTACAAACACTTTATTTTTTAATTATTTGCTTAATAGGTATTTAATCATTCAACCATTTTAAATACAAATTATTAACACTTTAAAAGTGTTCTAAAATTACTTGTTTTCAGGTCACTGATGTTTTTTCAGCCTTTGTAAGGACTGTTTCTGGCAACAGCACAGAGTGCATTAATAAGTGACTGTGACACATTCTTACAGAGAACTTTCCTGCTTGCTCCTGATGGCTGCACCAACTCTCCCTGGCCAGTGTAGGTGCAAGTAGGGCTCATTCTGTTGCCCTTAGGGCACAGCAGAAAACAGGCTACACAAGTGAAATATTTATCAAGGTACCCAGTGCTTTGACTTTACAAGCTTGTTGATTAGGCTCAGAGTTAACATTTATTTAAGCTATACCGAAATAAAAGCCCTGCTCAACCAACCAGACCACAAAACCCACCCAGAAAATACCCCAGACTTGCAGTTAAAAAGGTCTATGGAAGATCGAGGGGATGAAATGAAGCAAACCATGCTTGAAGTGGACTTACTGACAAAGCCACCGCTGGGCCTTCAGCCTTTGTGTGCCTCAGCAGGCGTCTGGTGGACAGACGCAATTCAGAAGCCTTTCCATGGAGGGCAGGGTTTGAGCTGACCTGGAGGGCAGGGTTTGAGCTGACCTGGAGGGCAGGGTTTCCCTTGAGCTGCTGTCGTCAGAGGATGCCTTTTAGAGGTGGCACTTACAGATTCTCACAACACCCTTCTAGATTTTCTTTCTTCACAGAAGATATTAACTCTTACAGGTGGTTTTCTGCTGTGAACGGTTCTTCAGAGTTTAGATGTATTCCATGGTTTGTCCTGAAATGTGGTCTTCCCTGCCCAGGAGAGCAGCTGCCTTAAACTAAGGATTTTAATTACACAGATAACACCAAGGGCTTGTTCATCATGAGTTAAAAATGTTTCACCTGCTTTCTTTAAGTTCAGATGAGTGTTTCATTGAGCTTTATGTTTGCATAATCTATTTTTACTGAAAGTTATTCTTAATAATAATATTTTAAATAGACTAAATGTGCATAGCTCAATACTGGCTCTTCATTGACACAAGTGCTAAGGGACAGTTAACAGATTGAAGATGATTGATTCCCAACTGCTTTCTGCTAAGCATGTCCTAATACTTGTGTCTTTAAACAGCGTGACTCAGCAGCATGCAGAGGGAAGAAATACAGCCATTTTTATAAAAACCTTTTTGTTTATAGACTTGTGCAGTGATTTTTCTGGATAGCTTTCACGTGGTTCTTTAGTGCAATAGGCACCTAGTGCATTTTTTAGCCCTTATAAGATCATTTGGGACCTTCCATTGCGGGCAAACAGCCTGGTTGGGTATATTGTCTCTCTGCTGGTGTCCAGTAGTGGACCGTCACAGTTGTTTCAGGAGTTAGAAGCTGTTGACTGTCTGTAGGCCTGAAAGCAGGAAGCGTTCTCCTGTTTCACAGTAAGAAATGTGGAGTGGAAGAGAGCAAAATAAATGTAGTGTTGTTATGAAATTGGTTTGAATCTCTCAGCAAACACTGCGTGGTGTCATCTTAAGGACGCTTGAATGCTAAATAACAGCTTTTTAATGATTGGATAATGAGAAGCGCATTTGTTGTACTGTTCTTGACAGATCACTGGCTTTGCAGTGGTTGAAAAGGTTGGTCTGTGGTGCTCAAAAATGTAGACAGAATCCAGAACAGATTCATAGAAAATATCTGGTGAAGAAAGACATTATGGACAAATTAGGGACATTGGATTGATTATTAATACCAGTGTAATAAACGTGATTCTTTACTATGTTTTAAAAATCTTAAACTGTACAGCCTGTTAATGTCAAACTCTTGAGAAGAAAAAACATTCTCCAAAGGCAACAATACAGAAGAGTTATGTCCAATTAATCAATAACGTTTTAATGTCTTTTGGAAACGTACATATGGGAGTTATTTCTAGCAACTCCAGATACCCTGAACCTAAAGACACTGAGATAAATGCTGTTTTCTGCTTAACTGCCAATGCAGCCCGTCAATAGATATCCTTGCCCGTATGTTAGCAAGTCTTTATTTAGCACCTGCTCCTCTCTTGACTTTCTGAAGACCTCCCACTACCAAATTCCAATACTGTCTGGCTTCTGGTAAGATTCCTGCAGGTTGTGATAAAGCTTTATTAGTTCCATTAGGCTTTCATTACAGAATAATCAGAATCACGCTAACAAATCCTGTCGTTATTGCTGTATAAATCTTGCATCATAGCTGCTTGTTCCTTAGTTGTGAGTAGCTGAAGGTTCTTCAAGTGCAAGAGGTGGATAAATCTTTGCTGAGCAAAGGCCTGTCAGGCTCCTATTTATTTCCAGACAATCCAGCAACTCTTCCTCAAGCCTCTACTCATACTTACCTTCCACGAAGTAACTGAGGAGCTGTTTCACCTGTTTTCTAGTAGCACCCTAGAAGGTGCCCAGGAACTGTTTAGAACAGGATGTAATGGGAAGCAGGGCTGTCCTATAAAGCCCAACCTCCGAGTAATAGGCAGAACTTCGCTTTATTTTGTCTTTCTATGTACTATGAAGAGAATATCCAAGAACTTTGCTAACAGAGGTGTCTTACATAGCTATTTCAGATTCTATTTTCCTATTTAGTGTTGTAGTTAAACTACAGGGTGACAGCATGACTTCTAATCTTATAAAATGTCCTTTGATATGAAGGCAATCTAAGTTTTGGTCAAAAGTACTCAATACTTTTATGTTTTTGTGGGGTTTTTTGTTGGATTTTTTTTTTTTTGCAATACATATGTGATTGTAGCAACAACAGTTTATTTACTGATGATCTCTATGATGCATGAACTTGGCAATGGTGTTAACTACTGTGAAATTAATCACATTTTGTACCATGCCTACACATCCTTCTCCTCTAATCAGCATTCCTGCAGATTTCTTCTAATGTTGGATCATTTTTAGGAGGCTTTTTTGTATATTTATAATTCTAAAGATGCTTTCCTGCGGATTTATTACTTTAGATTGATTGTCAAATGTGAATTTAGATTTAGCTCTATGCCTGTGCTCAAATTCTGATTGCTTAGCACTGAAACACTGAGCTAGACAACAAGTTATCTTTTCCTTACTATAGTGCATTACTACATCTCTACCTAAATAAAGGCTTTCCAGATTAAAGGCTGTATGTCAGTAGCAGTTTTCACCTATTCTGAGAAAACTGAGCTGCTCAGGAATGCTGGAATCCAGCCTCCTGTGCTTCTGCTGTCGTGTTGCCAGGTCATGCTGCTTTTAGCTAATCTTACAAGCAGTAATGCTGTTTTTTGGGTTTTTTTTAAACAAGTACAACATACATTTCAGAGTATGTCTGTACTTCTAATTAGTCAATAGAGATTTGCTTATGGTACTTAAGGAGCTGTGAGCAGAGTCCTGCTCTTTATGCTCGAGGTCTTATTTTGGAAGGGAGTTCTTGTCTTGGGGAAGGGTAGGAGATTAGATTTTTTTAAAATTTAAATTTATGGACTGTCACCACAGTCATTCATACCTGTTTTGTGTATTCCATCTTACTGATTGTGTTACAGAAGTCATTTAACACGCAATATATTGCTCTCTGTGCCTGACGTTGCCTTCCTGATACTTTACTATGACACAGTTCATAATCTACTCTCTGCCACTCCCATTTGCCTTTGTATTTTTTGCAATCAAGGAACTCTGTTTAATGTATTGAAATACTGCGGTGGTTGGTACCTCTTTCAAAGAAGACATGTGTTCCTGTTTGCCAAAAAGGATTGATTGGCTGTTACCATAAGAGATTTCATTATTAAGATTTCTGGAATGTTTTCCATTAGCAAAGCATTTTAGTTGAAAGTCAGAAAGTTCAGATGATACAGTTGAAAGAAGTTTTGTTATAGTGATCTTTCAGGAATTGCACTTTATTTCTCTTTAAATGTCTTTCCTAGAGTGATGTACTTGTGTGTTTTTTAAATCGTTCTGGTATGTGTACAATCATACTTTAATCCTCGGGTGATTCAGACACTGACCTACTCAAATATTTTCTTCTATGGGAAATAAAAGCTTTAACTGAGTAACTGTTCAGGTTTTGATAAATTTTGGAAGTCCCAGGCTGCTTTGAAAGCCACATTTTGCAAGTCATCATTTCATGATGACAATGATATCTTAAAACTGGGGGAGTAAGGTGGAGCTGCAGAGTCATTTCATATTTTAAACAGACTTTTGCTCAGTATTTCCAGAAGGAAACTGGTTTGCATCAAAAATTAAAAGGGAAGCAAAATTTATAGAACAGCATAAGGTGATTACTTTTTTAATGATGTGAATGGATAGATGTCGTCTTTTCTCGTTTTAATGTTTGGTTTTATCTATGTTTATGTATCTTCGATCCACATTCCTTTTCCACTCTAATTAAAAATTTTTAGTAGCATAAATATTTAGGAAGTTCAAAAGCTAGACAAATAAATCTACTGTGCTGTATTGCTTTGGAATTTGATGATATTGTTTTCTGCTTTCTTGCAATAAAAAGATGAAACAATAAGGAAGGAGGGGGGAACTCTTTAGTTTGCACAGAGGCCTCGGAAGGGCTCATGAAGGTACTTTTGAAGTACCCTCAGTGTTTGAGTGTTTTGGTCATGTAAAACTGACTGTTAAGGTCAGAGTATGAAAAAGCTCCCAGAGCTGAGATGCTGGGTGTTTGCTAGTGGATAGATGAGTCCCGCTGACTTCTCTAACCCCAGGAGGTTACGGAACCGTGTGTCTCCAGGTGTGGAAGAGAGCTTGCTACTCTTCTTATTTTGCTTTGACGGCTTCATTCTAAAATCTGTGTTGCTCATAGAAACACATTTGCAATTCCACATACCCTTCTACATATATCCAATAAATTCAGGATTTATGGATTAATTTTCTGCAGTGTGCAGCAAGAGAAGGTAAAATACTTTTTGAGAAAAGGAATGAAGATAAAATAGGAAGGTTTCAGCCTGAAGAGAATCCTCTCATCCTTTCAGGCATGCAGTTTGGTTTCGTAGTAAAAGCACATCCTAAAATGTGTCATTTGTCAGTGATCCCACCATTCCTTACTACTCAATACTTACGCAAACCTGGACACAAAAAGAATCTAAAAAAAAATTCAGTGCCTGAGTGTTAAAACTGGTACCTCATTGACCAGTCAGTTATATTAACCAGCCATTTCCTCTAATGAATATAAACCGTGGCTGTGAGACAGAAATTATATTAATCGCTGAGAATAAATTGTTCTATATACTGAAACCACGTTGTTGATAGACATTGATCATCAGTGAAAATAAGCATTTATGCCAGTGTTTTTTTTTAACAGAAAAACTGTGTTAAGTGCTCTTAAAGCCTGAATTAATCTTGAGGTCAATTACTAATTTCTCTACTAGTATAGGAAAAGAAGTCGTTTTGGTTTTGGTTTGCTTTGTTCTCTGTGCTGGGGTTTTATGTGTTCTGTTTTGTTCTTCAAAGCTTCAGGTTCTATAGCTGGCTTTTAGATTTATAAGAGCATTTCTGCATCTCCTGAAATCAACTTTTAAAATCTGCAATATTTATAATGCCTTTCTTTACACTTTTCTGTTTTGTAACATTATATAAGAAAGTTTTGGGTTTCTGGACTTTGAAAAGGTTATCCATTTTCTTCATGAAAAAACAATTGCTGTGGAACAGCTTAAAATAATACTGGCAATAAAGTAATAAAATATGGTAAACCAGCGTTTATTTTAGCAGATGGACAGAAAGTAAATGTTGTAAATAGTCTTACTAAATTTTCCTAGGCTTTATGTATGTAAATGATGAGTGCTCACCCTTTTTGAGCCACACTGTTGAAGGACTTAGTAATCTCTTCTAGCTAGGTGTTACTGTTCTGTTACGGACTTTGTGCTCTCCATAAATGCTAAACCTTTAAAATGATCAGAGATCATTTACTCCGTATGTCATAGATGGAAATATCTTGAATTTATCGTTATCTACTTCTAAATGACTGAGATAGCTAAATGTAAGTAGATATCTATAAATCCAAAAGACTTAATTCAAAACATCTTGAAATATTCTCTAAGGGGTTCCACAGTGCCTGGGTTTTTTCATAGCTGTAAACCTCATTATTCACTTCGCTCTATGCTTCTGAATATTTCTGGTTTTATTTTTATTCTTGGGCTGTGTATTAAAGCTCTGTCCCTGCAGCCTTAGAACACCAGAATGTCTTACCATGTTAGCATCGTCTATTCTGGCAGAGAAGGAACATCGCTACGGAAAGAAGGGATTACAGTAACTCATCAATTGATGCATAGCCCTTTAGTGGTACAAAGCTGCGAATGTTCTGAGGCTGGCTGACAGCACGTAGTGGTGATTTCACAGCTGTGGAGGCTCTGTGTGAGAACAGGAGTTGCCCTGTACTTGCTTCCTGAAGCACCAGTTGAAGCCCTTCCTTCCGTCCTGGCTCGCTGCAGCTTCTGCATCCCCACCCCTGCCCCTGTCTGACTCACAGCAGCTATCTCAGCTTCCATTTACATCTGTTTATGTTTATATATATGCACGCATATATTTATATATAATCTATAGAATCTTTCCTCCACATATATGTATTCTCTCAGCTTGAAGTTTTTCGGCTGTGCACCCCTTACCTGAGACGTTTTACTGCTTTCTCTTTTGAGTATGTAATCAATGTTTGCCACAACTAGAAAGTTAAAAAATGCACTTTAAACCTACACCTAAAGCCTTGAGAAAATTAAAAACCATGTAAAAGCATTTTTCTATTGACAGTGCAAGACAGAGTATTACTGACCACTAGAAACTGTGTAGAAGTGTCTGTCAGTGCTGATTTCCAAGGATATTTTTGTGGCTTGTGGCAGCAGGAAAAAGGAAGCTCAAGTACAGTGGCAGAAGATATTGTTGTGTTTTCAAATAGATGTCAAGAAACTTCTAGTCATTTTTTTTCCCCACCTTTGTCATGAAAGAAGCAGAACTCCAGTAAATCTGTCCTAAGTGGCTTCATGAGTGTCTGTGTGGAGTGAACCATTGTGCAGAGACACTCACTGCGGTGAAGGTGAGTAGCTGAGGGACCTGGGTCTGCTCATGCAATTCTGTGGTGGTACGAGCTTGATGGCAAAGCTCCGCTAAGTTGGTTGTAAGGAGAGTCTTTAGTCTTGGAGGATCTTTTGCATTCTCATTTCTCTCCAAGAAAAAAAGTCAGCTTTGTTCCTGGTTCAGGTCTTATACCCGTGTCCTTCTGACCCAGCTATGGTATGATACTTAGTACACTGTGATTTCTGGGCATGGGCTGTTGAATGTATAGCTCAAAATAACGTCCCACTGAGGAGTACTGGTGACAAATGTATTGCTACGCTGAGTAGTGTTGGTCACAGATGCTACACTGAGGAGTATTGGTCACCGTGAGGTCCCTGCCTGTGCGTCAGTGTTCATGTCCCTTAGTAGTTAACGAAGAACAGGGAAAAAGGCTGTACAGCTGCAAAAACTTGTAGTTTCATGTAGTTCTACATTTGCTATAGTTTGAGTTACCGTTAAAGGAAAGCTTAGGATCACTTAGGGGAGGCTACCACATCAGCTGAGGCAGATTTTTTAGGTGATGACATCAGTATACCTTTTATATTAAGTGCTAACATTGTTTAACCTTGCTTGATGGTTTATTGTTCCCTGGAAAATTTTTTTTTTAGTGTGCTACTTTGCTTCACACAGAACAGCAATTCTTCCATGTTTTAGCATTTGTTGCTGCAGTGATCCATCTCACTGTAAAAGTATACACTGGTAGGATGCGAAACAATTTTTGCTGGCTGTCGGTGTTAATAATGTGTTGAATTTTGTCATAAGAATAAATCTTATTTCCATGAGTTTTGTGAAAAGTTAAGTATAGCACAGGAGATGGAGAATGTGGGGGCAGGTAATAACACAGTGCTTTTCTCTGAAGATGATTATTTCTGTGGAAGGTGATGTACCTATTTTAGTGAGTTTCTGTAATCTTTTTTAAACTATTTGACATTCTTGAAGTTTCTGAAACATGCATATTATGAGAAATCTAATTTTCCAGAGAAAACAAGATCATAATGGAAGCCTAGAGTGTTCTTTTCTGTAAATAGGTAATTTTACTTTGGGATGTATGTTTCTTTGACCAGCAGTATTTATTTTAAATTCTATTGAAAGTTTTGAGAAAAAACTGATTACTTCTTCTTTGGGTCTTCTTAGTCTTTACTGTAATTTGGAATTGAACAGTGACTTAGTTGTTTAGAAACTAATGCTTTAATAAAGTAATAATGCTTTTTAAAATTTTTGTTGCAATCAAGGTTCAGGTAGGGAAAACCTTTTCTAACAACATAGGGAAATATTTATCATCTTTGGATGTGTTGTCTTTCAATTCTTGCTGCTTTTCCTGCATAATCTTCCTTGGCTCCCTAATACTAGACCCATGCATAAGGCTTAGGGTGCTTTGCCAACTGCTTGAAAAATTGGCTCATTATGTTTTAGTAATGATTTTTTTTTTTAATAAAATGAAACAGTCAGTGATGCTGTTAAGAAAATATCTATGTAGAAGAGGAGAGGGATCTCTGTCTTTCCATCCTCCTTATTTGTTATTTGCCTTGCTGTCTTTAGGGGATTCTGTCTTTTTTCCGTCCCCCTTTTGTTTCATTTTTTTTTTTTTCTCTTTTCCATTCTGGGATTCAACATCAGACGTATTAAGAACCCAGGCACTTCTCTGAACATCTGCCAAATCTACTAAATTTCTCCGGTGCTCGTAACACAAGATATTATGGCAGCTTTTGGAGAATCAGCTGGAGAAGAGTCTATTGCTGCAATTTTTTCCTGTGGGATGCCAGGATGATGGAGTGTTCCATGTTACCACATAGAGCTCTAAGCAGTTTGTAGGCTAATAATTACAGTGCAGAATACTGAACGCACAAAGACATGTCATTTTGCAAAGTCGAATTAAAGCGTGTACGACTGGGAGGATTTCACTGCAGCCTCTGTGTTTTGAACTAGTATGAAAAAAGATTACTCAAATGATGTACTTGTCTGTAAATTTTTACATGCTGCTAAAACCATATGAAAACCAGTAATGTTTTGGGGTTGCTTTTTGTTGTTTGTTTGGTTGTTTCTTTTAAAACTGGCAGAGCAGAACAAAAGTGTTTGACGAAATAAATGGTCCTGGGTTTGATCAAACCTTTCCACATAACACATGAGCAATTGCTTCCTTTGTTTCTGTCTGAATCTTTTTTAGTCCCAGATGTGTTTTTGTCTCAATTTCTGTGACAGACCATTCATAGCATCTTCTTAAAGTAGACAGTCACTTGCCTAATTACCTTTAAGGCTTCCCTATCCTTGCAGGTATCAGCAAGTTCTGGTGCTTGGTCTGCGAGACAAACCTTCTGTCGTCTTCTAATATCCCAAGACTTCATGTGTGTTACTATACCATGCAGAGAGGAACCTTCTGGAAATGATTATTTCTAGTGATTTAACAGACTGCTTCTGTTTTGTTAGTGGTGGAACAATTCATGTGGCTTTTTAGTTTGGCATGTTGCTCAGCTTCTGCCACGGGCCCTTAGGGTGGAGGCCCTGGGAACATCTTCCTTTCTGTTGTTCCATATATTCCCTAATGAATGCCAGCTGATTTCAGAGTTGCTGTTAAACATGTTAGTGGTGGGCTTCACTGTAACTTAAATTGTATTGGCCTTATTGATATGATAAAATGCTTTTCCTATTTAAGTTGATGGGCACGGTTTCTGTTTGCTCTCCATACAGGTCTCTGCTGACTTCATGTCTGGAGTCCCAGAGCAGAGTTGTTGACAGGTGTGGTCTGTTTTGAAGGACAGAATCTCTTGCTTTGGGTAATAATCTCTTTTGTGTAGAGGACATGCAGAAAATCTATGTAGCTTTGGAGTGTAGATGCTGGTTGGCACAATGCCTAACAGTACTCCAGTCCTGTGTACTTCTGCCATGTGTTGTGCGGCCTGAATAAGGGAAGCCTATTGGGATGGTTTTGAGATCTGGCTTTGGCTAAAGCGTAGAGTAGTTCCTTCATGACTGAAACTAGAGAGACTGTGGACGGAAAACCAAACCAGGAAAGGCTTTGTAATATATCTAAATGGCTTTTGTTGTAACTACATGGAAGAGACTGCTAGACCTTCCTACCTTTCTTCCCATCTGCCAGCACAAATTATTTGATTGAATTAATTTCTTGTTACTGTTCTTAAACTCGGGTCACTTGCTGTTACAGTTCACCATGTGAATGCTTGAGCTGATACAGGACAGCGGGTGTCTCTGGGTTATGAGTGAACAACTGAATGATGGAATCGCTGCTTCTAGCAACGGATCAATTAAAATGATTGTTGATATTGCACTGCTTTTAACGGTGTCAAAGATTAAAAATTTCCTCTGTTGCTGAAAATGGTATTTTGGAAGCAACAGACAAGAACTGATGGTGCTACCTCCAAACACAGTTAGCTCCGATTGAATCTCTTCCGCATTTTGATTATTTCTATGCGTAGGAACTATAAAGTATTCAAGTTTGCAAGCCTGTGATTTCTGCTTTGAATTCTGGCTTGGAATCGTACTTGTAGAATGGCATCTTAGTATTAAAAAATCAGAATAGGTCTTTGCTTGTCTTTCCAATGCCAATAATTAGATGTGCTGGTGTATTTTCTATCTAGTCAGACAGCTTCGTAGCTTTGGAGTCTTGGTGCTTTGTGTAAAGCTGGACAGCTTCATGTAAAGGATATCCATTTTCCAGGTTTCTTTACTTATTAAAGATGGTTTATCTCATGAGAATTTCCAGCCTCTTACTGGAGTTCAAATTTTAGTAGTTGAAAGTTGTTTGTCTGGGGTTTATTTTGCAGAGGAGGAGGGAGGAAAGAAGTCACACCAGAGGAACAGTAAACAGTTAAAAGATCAGACTTAGAGTGAACATTATGCTTGGGTTCCTTTGGAGAGAGAGATTTCTCTCAACCACATGGCAGGATTTATGTCTTGGAACCACCTTTAGTTGCTATTACTTCAGTTATATAGGAGAAAGTGTTCTGAAAGGTTTCGGGATAGCTTAGTTGCTTAGCTGAAGACTTCTTTCACATCCTTATATATCCTTCCCTTCATGTTCTAATATATACTACAGACTCTTGGGTCCAATATTTCCTTTAGTGTAAATGTTTTGTGTGCAATGTAAGAAATGAATAATGGCTGAAACGCTTTTCCGGTTTCTCCTTAAATCACAGCCCAAATTCTGCTTAGCCTTCTCTTTTGCCTTCCTGATCAAAACTGGTGTGTTCTGCATTTGTCTGTTGTAGGACAGAAAAATGGTGGGAGTGTTTCTGAGTGTCACTTGCTACTTCTGCTGGTTTTGCCTAAAAATGAAGATTGTTCCCTAGAATATATTCCATGTATGATAGTGTAATTTGTCACTAAAGTTCTTTCTTTCCTTAAAAAGGGAACATTTGCTAAATACAGGCAATATGAACATTGGTTGGTCATAAAATTGCAGAGGTTTTGTGTAGTTTTCTCAGAATTGTTTTTGTTGTTTTAGCCATCTGTATTTACTTAAAATTCCTTGTACAGATTTTCTTCTCTTTTGTGTGTGTGTGTATATACACACGTATGTATGCACACACTTCCTGACTTTCTTGTAACTGCTGTAGTGTTGGGGATCAATTAATCTCAAATACAGAGCAATCGGCAAACATTTCTCTAATAAATCACGTCATAGTCGTTGTACTGAATGATAGTTCCACTTTTGACTGCTTTATAGTCATTTATGTTGCCATATTTTGACAAATTGCAATATGATTTTAATACTTTATATCAAAATAATCTCTGAAGTAATTAGACCATACTTGTGAGATGTATTTGATTCAGATTTAAGTCTATGACTCACAAGGTTATAATTTCTGAATAACAAAACAGTTTCTCAAAGAGAAGAAAAACACCAAGTTCTTTGAAAATCAATGTTTTGAGTTCTCCTGAGGCTTATGCTTTGAAGACTGCATTTAATTTACTACTTGTCTAGTGGTTAAGTTTCAGTCTGGCTCTTCTGAGTTAAGTGAGCTCAGTTTTCTGACTCAGCAAGCACCTGCTCACGTGGAGGCAGAGGCTAGTGGTAGTTTAATGAGATTTTTGTGTGTGTGGTTTTTTTTTTTTTTCCTACGTTTGTTCCTTTTTCCCCCATTTCTTTCATTTCAGGCTAAGAAAAAAGCGTTTTCTGTAAAAGCCTTCAGCATCTTCAGAAATGTATTATTATAACCTTTTCATACATACAATCTGCAGTTTCAAGTCTAGAACACTATTAAACTCACGACAAATATGCATGTTCTGTTGCAGAGATAATGGGGAGGAGTTCTAAGCCATTTTAAACAATAGCTGTAGGTTTGGGTGAGCTGCAGACAGATGAGGTCCTCTGAGATGGGCTAAGATCTGGCAGGTCAAGATTGCACTCTTCTGCCTGTCTTAAAAATCAGACTTCGTGACTTGAAGCTGTTCCCAGTCTCATAACTCTCAGTTAATAGATACCGAATTTGCTTCTCTTGAGTTATTTCAGAAGTACATTCCAAAAATGTCCACAACAAAGCAGGTTCTCTCTTCACCTCGTTGTGCCTTAACCTTATTTCTGTTGAATGTTTACTGCTTTCATGTTGATTAGAAGGGTCATACAAGTCATGGTATGAATCTGTTGTAAATCTTTGTAGAACTCCAAAGTTAGTGACATGAGACTCATAGTCAAAAAAACCCTTCTGGAAGTAAATAATAATAGTATTGGCAGTCAATTTTTGTGACTTAATACCGCCTCTTAGATAGCAAAGAAAAAAAAAAAGTGGGTCTCTGATCTCTGTGAAGATCAAGAGGGTTGCTTGCTGGCAGGTGTGTAAGACACTTTCATCCACTGCATCCTGAACTGCAAAACAATTCATCCTGGTTTGGAAGAGTTGTTACAGTGTAGAGCAGCTGGACAGAGTTCACTTCTTGCATTAGAAAGCCCACTATCTTGCAAGACCAAGATCACGTTAACATGTGGAAGGAGGTAGCTGTAAGGGGTTTTTCTACTCACTTATGAAAACCCAAGTTTTTTGCAAGGCAGTATTCCAAAATTGTGACTTAAAAAAAATGCTGAGAAGCAGCAGTTAAAAAGTTGGCATTATTAGGTGCTTAATTTCTAATAAGCTTCATCTGTTTTTTTGGATTACTTGGGGTGTGTTATTTTGTGTCTGTGAAGATTTGAGGGTGAGCAGTTCTAAATTTTGCCCGTAACAAGCTTTTAAAATAGGGAGATTGTTGTGTTAATGCCTGCAGATGTGAAGATTTAAGGTTGCTTAAGAATTCTATTAATCCCCATTCAGAAAAAATGAAATGTCAGATTGGTGGAATTCATCCTGGGTTTATGACATGAAAAAGGGGGAAATCACATTCCCATTTCAACAGACATTTCAAACCAAAGTATTTGTACTGTATTCAACTCTTGGAAATCCATATCTTTTTTCTTTGAGGAGGTAGATACCATTCCATTTTATTATTGTTCTAATTTCTGTGTACTTCATCTTCTCTTAATACTGAGTTTTAAGTCTGTTTTACCACGCTTCCATCATCTGTTTTGTGACAGAAACTGAATGTAGCTCTTCTAATCAGACTGCTCCAGGTTATTGTGATGGGGACCTCTTAACAAAGTTGCAATTTTAGGGTTGATCAAGTAGCATAATAGAAATATTCATGTATCCATGAAGCCTAAAGTAATTATTTCAATGTTTGATGTAAATTTACTAAGTCTTCATTAATAGTCAGGTTGCGTGTATATAAAATATTTACGGACTTTTTGCTTGCTTGCTTTGTGACACTGGACATTGCTCAAGTAATGTTTTCTAGCATGATGTTTCAGGTGTTTCCAAAAGACAGTCAGAGCTTAATCAGATACTGAGTGAAGGTGAAATGAGTCGACTCCTGTAGAAATGATGTCAATTCAATTAATTTTCATTAGAAAACGCTACAGAGATTTATAATCCCAAAATATCAGTAATTTATAATGCTTGCATTTTAAATTTTTAATTATATACTTGTTGAACTAAATCAAACAGCAAAGGCTAGCATTCCATTAGTAAAATGAGCTTTAAGTTTGCCCTGTCTTGCTGTCTCAGTTCTATGGTGCAATACTGCGGAGTAGATGTGTCCAATACACAAATGTATGTTGAACTCAGCTTTTTTTGAACCTGGTAAATACTAGATCTTTGTATATCATAGAATCATAGAGTGGTTTGGGGTGGAAGGGACCTCAGAGATCATCTAGTTCCAACCCCCTTGCCATGGGCAGGGACACCTCCTGCTGCTCAGGGCCCCATCCAGGCTGACCTTGAACACATCTGGTGATGGAGCATCCACAGCTTCATTATATGTTGAGTATGGGTGTCAGCTGAAGTCACGTCCCTGTAATTTTGTCTATATAAGGCTTACCAAAGGAGATGAGGCAAGCGCTACTTCAGAACTATTTTAGGAACCTGAAAGGCACCACACAAATTTTCATACTAGCACAGGCAAATGTAACCCATTGGATTTACTCCAAATTTTTTTTTCACGTTTGACAGCTACAGTCTTCAGGGTGTCATAGTTCGCACTATTAATCGTTAATTTCTTCCCTTATTGAGTAGTTTCAATAATTTGTAGAGAGATTTGAGACTGTGCATAGTAACTGTTCGTGGCTTTTGTACTACATGGTCTTGTATTCTGTGTGAATTCTGAGCAGCAGAAAAATTCACCCGCCTTTTATCTGTATTTTGAAAAATTTAAGGAAAATTTCTCTCTCTGACAGGCATTTTATTTACTAATTGCACTGTGACAGTTGTCACTCAAAGCAAATACTGCTGCTTGGCCATATTTAGTTTTATATATAAATAATAACAAATGCTGTAAGGAAGTCTTTGCTTCTATCAGTAATGAAAATTTGGAAAAAAGCTGCAGTTCAGAACCATCTTGTTAATAGTAATTTTAATTCTTTATTACTTTAGTTATGCATAATTTTTGTATAATACTATAGATTTTATTTCCCTCTCCCCCGTTTAATTTTAGTATTAAGCACAGCAGACAGAACATGTGTTCTGGTTTGGGAAGTACATCTTTATTTAAATTATAAATGAACTAGCATTAGATAATGGTTTTTTTTCCCCTTAACTCTTCTGGCACAATTGACGATTCAGATTCTCACAAGAAGGAAACCTCTGGTTTCAGAAGCATTTCTGAGAGGTGGAACTGTCTGCATAGAAGTTAAGTTCCCTTGTAAGAGGTTTATCAAGATTAACAAGGAAATTTTTATATACTTACATATATAAATACATACATAAACCAACTTTTATATTGTTTATTATTTATATTCTTTATATTATAACCTTGCTACCCATTCATGTATACCTGGCCTATAGGAAAATGATTCAGTGCATGCACATCTTTTGGATAGCGTCAGTCACTCCTTTGTTTGCTCCAAGAAAAGCTGAAAAAACCAACACAATGAATAGAACTGTCATTCTGTAGCCCTGAACCTGGGCCAGAACTCCTTTAATGTACAGACTGTGCACTCTTGGATCCTCAGGCAGTACAGATTTCATCCAGATCCTGTACGAATGCATGGTACGATTTCTGTTCGGTTAGCTAGAACATATGATGAGGTTTCCTGATGGCTTATCGCTTCTGTGATACGTGTTATGTGAAGGACGGATAAATGGGCACAGAATTAGAGTAGAGCAGGCAGACTGATAGAAAAGCTGATGTAATAAAGCTAGTCTTCACAATTTTTGGACAGATTTGAAATGCTCTTGGGCTAGTGCTTGTATTTAGTTGACATAATCTCAGTCTGTCTCTGAATGTTTATTTACTGTGGCGTGGGTGATTGTCAGGTTCATGTGTTCAGTGTGGCCTTTATGGCACCTGAGATGGGTCATCTGTAGAAACACAGACATTCTCATGAGTTTAAGTCCAAGCTTTACAGCAAAGGCAGATGAATTATAAAATGCGTGTCTCTTGCCAACTCCCTTGATTCTTCCTCTGTGATATCCATCTCTGTTTGTTCAACTTTTTCTGAGTTTCACCTCATTGCCCTTGAGCTTCTCCCTTTTTTCGCTGCAATTTTTTCCTGCTTGAGTTCTAAGGGATTGTCTTGCTGTTGTGCCTGTGTTTTGCTCTTCTTTCGTGACCTCTATTTGTTCTGCTGCTGAAGCTAATGTTTCCCATTGCCACTCACCGATGGGGTTGGTGCCCCTATCTCCATGCTGCTCCTCTGACTCCATTCTTTCCCTGCTGCTGAGCACAAAAAAATTCGGAGTGGAAAGGTAGATTAGCAAGTAAACTGATCAATGACAATTTGATAACCTTCCTCCCAGCCTGGAACTCCCAAACCATGAATTTTGCTCCGATGTGTCAGGCAAAAATGAATTCTATAGGAAGATGTTGAAAAGAATGTAGTAAAAAAGAGTAAAGAAAGTAACCACCACAGGGAGTTTCTACCATTGTATCTATTTCAACAGAACATTAGGTCTTGGAAGCTGTACTTCTAAAGCTTTCCTTGGAAAATAACTCTTTTATTCTCTCAAGAACTTTATGCCCTCAGGATAGATACCAACACTGTGGAACACACTCCGTGCAACAATCCCATCCCAGGGAGAGGTGTTCAGCTTTGCTGAATTCATGTGCATGTAGCGGTACCTATTTGCTGGACTGATCTTACCGATTGGTTAGTAAATGAAATAGAAAATTATGCCGTTGCTTTAGGAAGTGGCATTTACTAAAACAGAACTTTAATGTGTTCAAGAAGTGGGTTTTGTAGAGGCAGTGAAGTGGCAGTTTTAGACGTTAAAAATGATGTACAGAGCAAGCACAGTGATTGAATAAAATATTTTATACAGTCAGAAGTGCTCCAGAGCAGACAATCAAACAATTATGTTGATGGATAAGATATGACTAGAGCCAGTCTAACAGTGAGACTATAAATCAGGATTTTAAGGAACAATGCTGAGGGGCACTAAGCTCTTCAGATAGGTCTCTCCTTTCTCAAGAGAAACGGTGTAATGAGGTCTCACAATGAAAAGCTTTGTGATTATGGTGGTACCAGTGTTCTCTTTTAGCCCCTCCTGTTGGAGGGAGTCCAGAATTGTGTAGATGTCTAGTAAAAACGTGGTAGAATCAATGTGGCTTTCCCTCACATTCTAGCAGAGAGAATTTGACCTTAATATTCCTAAATAGTAAGGGCACGGAAATGGATTTGGGATAACCTTTGTGGAAAGAACGTTCTAAACACTGTTTGAGGGCTAGAAAACTAAGTACAGGAAGCTTTAAAAAAAAAAAATCAGCCAGGGGTATTAGCCTGTAAGATTTAAAGATCAAACTTTTTCAGTCTGAGCTACTTGGTGTCTCAGTGTAAATTTTCGAAAGGATTTCTTACAGTGTTGAGGAAGCAGTGTTCTCTCCCTAGCTCACTGTCACATACTAAAGTAGTCATTAGAGTCTCTTTTCCTTGTTGCACAGCTGGCAGCTGAAAGGTGTGGAAGATCTTTGGAGTATCTGAGACCTTAAGAGTGCAATTGTTAGAGGTAGCAAAGGATCAAAAGGGCATTCATCTGTACCTTCAGAATTTGAGGGCTCAGTATCTTACACTATGTCCAACTGAAGGATGTGTGTCCCCCTCAGGAGTTGCCTCGGGAACTGAGCAGGTTATATTTAGACATGCAGATGGACTTTTTTTTTTTTTTAATTTGGATTAATGAGAAAGTACAGACCTAGTTAGCAGTCCTGGTAATGAACCATCTAGGTCATTAGCATCTCTCACATCTCTTTATAGTGTGGACAAAGACAACCGTTGGATAGAAGGCTATTGGAAGGCTGTAATTGTCATCTCTCCTTGGCTCTCTTAAAAGAAAGTGAAGAAAAGAAAAAGATGCATGCACGTTCCCAATGTGAATTTGTTTGTTTGCTTGTCTCCTGCCATGCATATAGATAGCTGATATTTCTGAGATTCCTTGTCTTCTAGACACATAAAAGATAACTGATACTGAGAAATATGTAAATAATTTTGTCTTCATAGAGCATTTTTCAATACAAGAAGAGCGTTATTTGTTTGTGTTTTTGTTTTGGTTTTGTTTTTAAAAACACTCTGTGAAGACACTTAAACCTAGATATTTTACTTGAACTCACTGCAGTTCTAGTCATGCAAACACAGATTCTTTGTAAGCTGATTAATTCCTGTGTCAAAATTAGTAGGAAAAGTCCTCAAGACTTGTACTTCTGCTGGTTTGCTTTGCACTTCTTGATCCCAACAGCCTGTGGTAAAATTTCTTTATTTTATTTTGACTGGAAGCATTCTTTAATGGAAAATTCAAGTCCAGAGCCCACAAGCATTGTTAAGAGACTGTTGAATCCAAAATGAAGACACTTTTATGAAGTCCTTATACAGAAGTCATACATGGCTTTATTGAATAAGTTTCATTTTTCACATAGTAAAAGAATTGCAGATGAACTGGGTTCTATCAAAAGAACAGTTAATGAGGATGGTTATAGAGAATTAAAAAATCAGGGTGAAAGATAAAGAAGCTCCTTTGTTTCCAAACCAGAGAGTCTGTCTGCTGAAGGACAAGTGTGTGTGTTTGGGGCTGGAATGTATTTGAGATTAAACTAATCAACAAAAACCTATTTTCCAAATATGCAGTGTCTGACACTTTAGATTAAGATATTTTAAAAACATCTTGCAGTAGTGATATTTTTCCCCCTAGAATTAATAACAGTATAAATACTAAATCTCGTTAATATTGATAGCTCACTGAAACTTTTAAATGCAGTTAAACTTCAGAGGCCTAGTTTGTCTGGCTTGCTTAGTGGAGCACATTCTAACCAGAATTGTTTTTCTAACTTTTCAAACTTTTCTGACTTTTTCAAAAAGGTAGCAAGAGAGGAAGCGGAAAGGTGTATAAGAGCAGGAACGAGGCAGGGAACAGTGGCTACTCTGGTACCTCTAGGTAATCCCGGTGGAGTCCCCACCCGTCGAAGGTTGTTAAGAGATTATCAACAACTGATCCTTTTGGGATCAGGAGTGCATTCCCAAAAGCAGTAAATTGTATGAAATAAAACAAGATAGAATAGAGTCCCCCACTGAGTTCCTGAATAAATGGAAAGAGGCAGCCCAAAAGTATATCACGTTGGATCCCGAGTCTGAGGATGGAAAAATACTGTTATCAAATTTGTTTATGGGACAGGCTGCAAGGGATGTTAGGTGAAAGTTACAGAAGTTGGAAGCGGAACAGGCTAGGGACTTGGAAAAGCGGCTGGAGGTGGCTTGGAGGGTTTATCGGAATTGTGATCAAGAAAAGGAGAGAGGCAGTGCAAGAGTGATAGCGGCTTTAGAGGGAGTCTAGTAGGGCAGGGGCAGGGAAGGAATCCAGATGCTGCTTGTGGTAGGGGAATAGGTCGAGAAAGGCAGATGGTGAGGTCGGTGGGAGCAAATCGGTGTTCATACTGCTTGCAGGAAGGGCACTGGAAGCTGCAACAAAATGTTAGAGGCAGAGCGGTGTTGACGGCAGAGGCGGATGAATGAAGGGGACCAGGCGTTCCCTCCCCGGTGGAACCTTTGGTTAAAATTAAGCTGGAAGAGGCAGAAGTGGAACTTGAAAGTTTGATGGATCCAGGGTCTACGTATTCGGTTTTCAATACCGAAGATCATCCTTTAGGGCGAGATACTATTGGAATTGTTGGTGCAATGGGGAAATCTGAGGTCCGGCCCTTTTTCAAACCTCTGAAATGCAAAATTGGGAAGCAGTGGGTGACACACCAGTTTTTTTTATACTTACCTAGTGCACCCAAACCATTGATAGGAAGGGACTTACTAGAAAAGCTGCAAGAAGAAATCGAATTTCAAGATGGGCATATAGAAATTTTGTTTCCTGAGTCTAAATATGCCCAAGCTTCAATATTTTTGCTACAGGATTCTGACCAGCCTGAGGAGATCCTATCTGAGTTTGAAAATGCAGTGATCCCTATTGTTTGGGCTGGTGACATCCCTGAGAGATCAAAAGGAGCAGGCTCAGTGAAGATTGACCTCGAGCCTGAATCTCCCCCAGTGAGGTTGAAACAATATCCTATCAAACTGGAAGCAAAGGTAGGACTTTTGCCAATCATTCAAAAAATTTTCAAGTATGGGTTAATAAGGGAATGTGAATCCAAATGCAACACTCCCATACTGTTTAAGAAGGCAGATGGAAAATCCTATAGATTAGTACAGGATTTAAGAGCAGTTAATCAAATCACTGAAGACATTGACACAGTGGTGGCAAACCCTCACACCCTACTAACTGCCCTAACTGAGGAGCAGGAATACTTCACAGTATTAGATTTAAAAGATGCTTTTTCTGCATCCCACTTGATCCAGAGAGTCAGGGGTTATTTGCTTTTGAGAGGGAAAATCCTGAGACCACCGGGTGGAAGACCCAATATACCTGGACTGTGCTACCACAAGGATCTGAAAATAGTCCAGCTGTTTTTTGAAACCAGCTGGCAAAAGAACTACAAATTAGGAGACAGGAAAATAAAAACACAATTATGCTACAGTGTGTAGATGACATCTTGCTCCCTGCAGAGACTCGTGAACAATTATGGACTCTTGGCAAACTTTTATATGTGGTGCCAAAAGACTGAGTTCTTTGCAGTGGACTCCTGATACCTGGAACTCCGATTTGCAGCTGAAGGGAGCTTTGATGAAAGCACCAGCACTGGGGTGCCCAACCTGGAAAAGCCTTTTGAACTGTTCACACATGAAGGGCAGGCAGTTGTTTTGGGAGTCCTGGATCAGCACCTGGGAAGTTTCAAAAGACCAGTGCCCTGTTTCTCCAAACAGCTTGACCTGGTGAGTCAAGGATGGCCTGGATGTCTGCAAGCTGTTGTGGCAACGGTTCTGCTAATAGAAGAAGCTTGCACATTTACCCTGGGCCAGAGAATAACCATGTTTGTTCCCCACATGGTGACCACTGTCCTGGAACAAAAACGGAAACATTGTTTATCACTGAGCCAATGCTGAAATATCAAGTGATTCTACTGGAACAAGATGATTGAAGTGCTGGGGCCTGAGTTGTGGGCCCCAAGTTGGAGTTGACCTGTGGATGAGTCACAATCTAGCAGAATGTTTTGTTGTTTCTGTTGGCTTCATGTCCCACAGGTAGAATCTGGCCCACCTGTGTCTCTGTGGCTCTGCCCTCACCCAGGTGGTCACGGTTGGGGTGGTGGGTGAGGCCAGGATTATATTAACCAGGAGCTGATCAGTTGGAGCAGCTTCCTGTTGGGTGTGGTTGTGCTGGGGCTGGTTGCATCTTGCTGAGCTCTCAGTGGTGTCCTTCCATGTGTGGGGCCACTGAGGAGCCATCTCTGTCTGTTGTGTCCAGCAGGCGATGCTGGCATCACAGTGGGCAGCAGAGGAGCTGGGCCCA